>JAASFY010000004.1:0-88650 GCA_023334035.1 Globisporangium okanoganense | reverse complement strand
TTTCTTTTGTGCCGCCATTTTTTGAATCACCAGTGTTTGTAAAAAAGACTGATCATATTAGAGAGATAAAATAGAAGCGGTGAATATTTTAGACAGGTGGTAAAGTTTGAAAGGTTTAGTTAATGGGAGGTGTGACTGTACCTCCCATTCTTCAGGACCCGCAGGTATCCTGAATAAAAGTCTTTTGGCGTCCGGCGGGATTGCGCCTCCTTGTCGCGAAACCAGCAGCTTAGCCTTATTCCTCGATTCGATGAGTTCCCAACGCCACACCCGAGTTCGCCAATGCTGCAGTTCCAGTCCGACCACTGGGAGCCCAGCGCGGCTGTTCGTCCTCGCCATCGCCGCCATTCTCATCTGCTATGGCTCGAAGAGCGTGGGTACCGCCGATGCAGCCCCCGCTAGCTTCGTGATCACCGACACGCCCGCGGTGTCGGCGAGCAGCGCTCCAGCTTCTGACCTCAAGTTCGTCAAGCAGTGGCAGGTCAGCGGTGACGCCGGTGGCGAGATCACCGCGATCAGTGCGCTGGTGCTGGACCTGCCGGGCCAAGTGTTCATCTCGTACGGCAAGAAACCATCGAGCGCGTCGCTGCTGGGCGACATCAAGGTATACGCGAGCTCGGAGGCGTTCGCCAACACGGTCTCTATCGCTACCAAGCGCGCGATGAAGGGCTCCAAGCTTGTCGTGAGTAGCAGCAACAGCAGCAGCAGCAGCGGCGGCGAGGATTTCATGCTGACGGAGGTCGTGCTTTTCAAAAAGACTGCGCTCAAGAAACTGATCGTGAACGGTGCAGCTGACGTCGTGGTCACGAACAACATCTTCTTCACCAAGACGAAAGAAGACTACCCGTCCTTACCCGTGGCCACCAAGCGGGCACTGCGCGCCTCGAACTCCGCCGCGGTCTCCATCCAAGAGCTCCCTACCCCAAGCCGGAACAGAAGCAGCAACAGTGTGCCGAGCTCGCCCAATCGATCAACCTGGGCGATCGCCACCACCTCTGGCTCGGTCCACGACCCGATCGTCCTTGATCTCCAAGTCTTGGGCGAGTTTTTGACCGTACATCTAAGGCGCATTGACAGCGACCTGCTGCCCGAAGGAGCGATCGGCACGTTCGTTGCTACGACTGGGGAGGTCCAAGTCAACGGGACGCAGGCTGGCGACGCTCGAGACACGCTGCACATCGACTCGTTCAACGAGAGCGCCTTCGCTATGATCTACTTGTCTCCTGTCGTCGAGGTCAAGAGCATCACGAGGAATTCGAGCACGGCCATCGGGTACTTTGACATGAACGACCTCAACACGACGTTCCCAGATGACGCACTCGTCGTGCTCGCCAACGGGACTGGCAACGTCTTCGTCTCTGCGAACGACAGTGCCGTGTACGTAGCCGATGCCGAGTTCCAAGTGACGGGCAGCGGCCTCATGCAAGTGTGGCTCAAGGAGATCGTCGCGCCCGCTGGCGTCCAAGCGTCGAACCACGATTTTAACAGTATGATTGGATCTGGCAGCCACGTGACAGCGTTCTTCATCGGCGACCCGAAACTCTGCATAACATCGGTCGAGTATGGAACGTCGACTGGGACCATTGAGGGTTTGGGAGACCCGTTCACGCCATGTCCACTGTACACTGTTCCGAAGAAGAGCGGCCGCACCAGCCTTCCTCCCGGCGTCCAGGCCACGTCGTCATCTGCTGGCGCCGGTCTGGCGCTGTGGAGTACTGGGGTCGCACTGGCAGCGGTCGTCGTGGCTGTACTCTAGATAGAAAAGCTGCTGTAGCCAGAGATATTCAAATCGATTCACTAATATAAACACTTGGACGTAGTATCAAATATATTGACATTAACAAGCTGCTGATATGGACTTTTGCTGTTCCTACGGTACGATCACTCGAGAGAGAAGACCAACTTGCTTGCGAGGAGTGCACTTCTGCAAGAGTCAAAAGTGTGGTGACCTCTGGGATGGATCTCTTCAAAGTTGACAAATTGAGCTTGTTACATTGCTACAGTATCATGAGACTACTGTATCACGGAGGCGAAAGAGCAGTCATTCTGTGAAGCCTCTATATATCAAACAAAACACGATTTTACAATTATAGACATGTTTGCGTGCGGTTCATTTTCTGAGCCGCGATCCATGGTTTTCATCAAGAAGGCGGTTCGGTGGCTTGTCTCGGTTCCAATCTGAACCGCGAACCGTCGTCCGCTGGACAAAATTGTATCGAGTGGCGATTATCAATTGGCTGGCTGTCGGCTCGCGCTTCGAGTGACTGCGCCAGCAAGAAACGTGTTCCAGTATCTCTTTCTTGCCTGATAACAAAAGTAGGTGATGCTTCTCTCGATATCTGTGTGTGTGTGGTTACTGGGCAGTCGGTATGTCTGTTTGTGTGAATGGCCGCACGCACGATACACGAGCGGTCCCATCGCAGCACACACTTCCTCCTCGCTCTCTATGGAAAACGAAGATGAACCCGACGTCGTCTAACGCTGCCTCTTGTGTGTCTCTCTTCTCGCTGTTGCGCGCCCCCATAGTGAAGTTCAACTCGACTGTCTCCTCGTCCCGCCGAAAGAGCCGCAAGGCCCACTTCGGTGCGCACTCGACCCAGCGCCGCGTGCTCATGAGCGCGCCGCTCTCCAAGGACTTGCAGAACAAGTACAATGTAAGTTAGTGGTTTGCCTCCTCACGCGGGCAAATACACTTTTACTTTCAGCGTTGTAAGTCCATGTCAGTGGAGTTCTCTTCCCCCGGAGAGCTCCGTCCCCCACACTGGCACTTCATGGCATCGCGTGATACGTAAGTGCCGATCTCCACCTAGCGGTGACAGAACCATCTGTCCCGCGACTTTAGGGATCGACGAACGCTCTCTCGCTCGTTATGACGTCGTCGTCATGGCGTCTACGGTGTGTTAATGCTCACTGCGTGGCCTCTCTCTCTATATATATTGTGATCGATTAGGTGCGCTCTATCCCGATCCGCAAGGACGATGAAGTGACCGTTGTGCGTGGCACGTACAAGAACCGCGAAGGCCGCGTGACCGCCGTGTACCGCAAGAAGTTTGTGATCCACGTCGCGGGCGTTGTGAAGGAGAAGGCGAACGGCCAGGCCGTGCCCATCGGCCTCGACGCGTCCAAGGTCGTGATCTCCAAGCTCAAGCTCGACAAGGACCGCAAGAAGATCTTGGAGCGCAAGAACCGCGCCACCGGCGACGACGCCAAGGGCAAGTTCACCGAGGCCGACGTCGCCCAGGCCAACGTCGACTAAGTCGTGCAGCGTCTTTTTTAAAGCAGCATTTAAAAGAAAGAGGGGACACCACCCAGTTTGCAACAACAACACACAACAGTTGATCTACCAATTTCTTTTTATTCCCAATTACCCGTAAGAACAATATTTTGTGCCATAGCAACACTGTGATATCGCAAGGTGAGTGAGACCACCAAGGCTTTCTATTCATGATCAGCTTGGTGAGATCAATTAAATCTTTCTCTAATCTCAGGTGAGCTTCTGCATCTCGTGCTGGATCATGTGCTTGAGCGACACGGCCGGCTGGTCCGAGACGAGCTCGACCAGCAGATTGATAAAGTCGACCTCGCGCTCCGAGAATTCGCGCAGCGACAGCTCCTGCATCTCGAGCCGCCGCAGCAGCTTGTTGACCAGCGGCACGAGCTGCGGCAGCGAGCGCTTGACCGTCACAAACACTTTCTCCTCGCACTCCTTGTCGCGTCGCCACGAAGGATCCGATGAGCTGCTGCTGCTGCTGTTGTTGTAATGCACGCCAGCAGCAGCAGGATCGCCCTTCCAGCGACTCAGGCGCTCGCCGTGCTTCTTGACAAACCTATCGAGGATCTCGGCCTTCCGTTGCTCCTGCAATCACAATTTCAAGACAAAAAAGTTAGCTTCTTAAACGTCCCACCACCAACCAAGGTTACCCAGTAACGAGAATCCTAGTTTAAACAAATCTCAGAGCTCACATTCTCCAAGGACGCCAGGTACATCTTGGTCGCGAGGAGCTCTTCGGTCGCAGCGGCCTTCTCGACCAACAACTTTTCATTCTCCTGGTGCAGCAAGTCCGCCTCTTCCTGCGCCTGGTTCATCTCGGCGTTCATGCGCAGTTTGCCCAGCTTTGTCGCCAGCAGCGCTTCGTCTTTGCTGCTAAGCTCACTGTATTTCAAACAGGGAGACAACGCGCATGACAATAAAGTTGGACGACAATTTCCATACAACATGGTCCTCTATATCGCTATCCTCACCGTGACAACTGATCGACACGCCTCGTGGAATCGCCGACCAGCTTGCTGTGCACGAGAAATTGCCTACAACCCAGTGATCAGAACCATTTTAGCAAGTGTTGAGCGAGTCTGCATCTTTGTTGTATCCTTTGGCGACAAACTCACCGCTCTCGCTTGCGAAACTCAAGAAGCTGTTTCTCCATCTGCTGCTTCTCGTCCACCACCGCCTGGTACTTCTTCTTGAGCTCGTGAACTGATCCGGGGCCACTGCATCCATCACCTTCCGTCATCTACAAGCCATTCGACAGATGTTTGTTAGAAAATGGTTTAAGCAATCAATTTCCAACCCAGACAGAATCTCAAACAAGCAAACCTTGAGCTCCAGCGCAACATTGCGATCTCGCAGCTGCTGCACCTCCTTAAGCAGCAGCTGGAGCTCCTGCTCGTACTGGTCAAAGACTTTCGGCAGCGCCGACTGCTTCTCAAGCGCGCGCACTTTGCTGCGCAGCGCCACGTTCGAGAGCTTCATGTTCTCGATCTGAACTTCAAAGCTCGCGCGCACCTCGTCGAGATCGTGGACCGCCTCAGCGGCATTTGCTTCTGCCATCTCACGCAACTGCTGCTGTTCCTGCACGATCGTGAGCAGCGCGTCGTAGTTTTTCCGAAGCAGTGCGGCCTCGGTGGCTTGAATCTTGGTCACCGTGACAGCATCCAGTCCGTCCAGGTTCGCAGGCGCCGTCGCCTGAGACGGCACGTTCGCTCGCTCCAGTGTCTCGTACAGCTGTCTTCCACGTTGTTGGAGATGCATTGGCGATGGGGATGCAGTTGAAGAATGGTGCTGCGGTGGACTTGTAGCTGCTGGTGGTCGTGAGAACGACACTGATTTCGAAGCTGAGTCTACTACGTTTCCAAAGTCCAGCGGCTGGACACCAGTCGAGCCTGCTGTTGCCCAATAGTGTGCGGGACTGGAAGCAACGAGATCGTAAGGTGGAGAGCTCACTGATGTCGCCGTATTCGTTGGCGCTCTAAACGGTGGTGAGACGTGAGACGGAGGTGCTGGAGCTGGGTACGAAGTCGAATATGGAGAGTCGGGAGCTGCATGCCGAATCTGCTGAGCTGTCCGCTGCGGAGAGCTTGGTGATTCAAAGCTGACTGTTGTATCCCCTCCATGCGCCCCAATGTCGGCATCCGCGATTGGCAGCGGCTCGGAGCTTGTTCGTCGGACTCTGGATATATCAGGTGACAATGCCATCGCAGCACGAAGTCTCTCGAGTAAATCCGCGCTTGTCTGCTGAATCATGTCCCTCGTCGACGATGTCGCTGCCTCTGGTGGTGCTTTATATCTGAACTCTTTCGCTGGCGAATCGACTGAGGCATACCGGAGGCTGCTCTCAGGCTTGAGCTCTTCGTTCCCTTCGCTGGTTCCAAAGCTGAAGAAAGCGGACTCGGCTAGCAGCTGCTGATATGATGGAAGCGGGGCTATTGTGTCGATTTTGCCGCCTAGGATGTCTCGCTTTCGCTGCGAGAAGGACTCGAGCCAGCTCAGAGTCTCGGACTCCATCGGCACGGAGCTGAACGAGTCTTTCCGTTGACTGGGCTGGCTGGGATGAAGCTGCACATTGATAGTCGATGAGGAAGGCGATGCTAATGGCGACGACCTACCCGAAGACAGGATCGACGACAGGTTGGATGCTGAAAATGGTGCAGCAGGTGTCGTGAACGATGGCAGCGAGGTTGATCCGAACGACGTGGACGCCGATGGCGAGCTCGAGGCTAAGCGACTCAGCAGCGATTCGCCGGTCGCAACAGCAGCCATTGCCTTTGCTGCAACATCGTCATCTCCATAGGCTGAACCGTGTTGCTTGGACTCGCCATCTGAAGAAACCGGATGAAGCAGGAAATCGTCCGGTGGAGTCTGAAAGCCCAGCTGCATGAACTCAACGCCACGAAGCCGCTTGCACGTGCACGAGAACCCTTTTACATTCGCGACTGCGTTCAAAAGCTGCACGCTCTCTCGAAGGCTCGTGCGCGAGTCGATCACGTTTGCATACAGGAACGTCTTTGCGTTCGCGGTCAGCAGTGGGAGGATAAAGTTCGACAGCACCATCTTCCTGGTCTTGTACTTGGGAGTTGAGGGTCCCGACATGCCACTGGTAGCGCCACTGGCTCCTCCTGCTCTGGTCTGTGTCTGGGAAGTAATAGGTGACGCCATTGCGTACCGTGGCGACATTGGCGGCTGTCGGATCTCGTGCAGAATGTCAAAGAGCTCCTGCTTCTCCTGGATCGAGGCCTGATCCTTGAAGTCCTTGAGATCGATGAGGTCCACGAAATGCATCGTGCTCACCTGTCCGTTGTAGAAGAACGCGAGCCTGAGAAAGAAATGCGCGTGCTCGGCATTCTGTTTCATCACAATGCGGTTCGTCTTCGCGGTCTGCAGGATTTTGCACGCGCTCGTAAAAGTCTTGGCTTCCAGGGACACGAACGACAATGGTGGACTGGTGGAGGGTCTCTGCTGAGCATGCGCCGACGACGGGGGCGACATGGCGGACTTCAGCAAATCGATCACCTGGTTATTCACGATGATCCAACTGCTGATCCCGACGCGGCAGCCCAGACTCGCAATGGAAGTCTGCTGCGAGCGCACTGAAGCCGTCAGTCGAGGAGACTGGAAGAACTCGTGCAGGAGCCCGCCGAGTTGCCCGTAGAGCTCCAACACCTCTTTCTCATTCTCCAACGCCTGTTGCTGCGTGCTGACGGTGTTCTGCGCTGACGTGGGCCGAATAGCTGAGCTGTTGTGGCTGCTGCCCGTGCTTTTCCCAAAGAGCAGGCGATATTTCTGCGTCGGATGCACGCCCCAGGCGACAATGTTGGTGTTCCAGCCGTCGCAGACGTTCCGAAACGCTGGCTGCGTGATCTCGCGATAGAAATCGACCGCATGGGACGCTGATGTGGACGCAAAGAGCGTGTGGAAATCCCATTCTGCACTGGGCGCTGAGCTTGCGCTTGTGTTGCTGCTGGCATTGGCGTTGCCACTGGCTCCGCTATGCGGACCAGCAGCAGATGTGGTCGCTGCAGACTGATCTCCAAGCGACTTGTTGACTACGCGGACGCAATGGCGCTCGGGAGCGATCTCAAACACGGGTGTCGCACGGTTCGCGGCCGTGATGAAGCACGATACGTGCACTTGGTTCAGCACCACGGCGGTCGCTGGGGTTGGACTTGGTGAACTGGCAGCCTGACTCGCACTCGCGTTGGCTCTCCCCTGTGGATTCATTCTCCACCAAGCGACTGTTCATGCAAGCGAGTGAGCGAGTGAAGGCATGTAAATGATCCAGAGCAAGCGACATACCTGAGGTGAATGGAGAGCCACGCCGGCACACCGGCCGGCAGGTCTTGAGCTTAACTTAGCAATATATATTCATAAAATAAAAACGCCTCACGTAAATCATCGACACTAACTAACCGCTGTTGCTGCTTGCTGGCTTCTGCTGGATCGCACACTTGTGCTTGCGCGTCCCACCAAATCCTGTTTGGAGGACGAAGTGTCGGGTTCTTCAGATCCTGAAGCACCGTTCATTTCTACCTCGTTAACTAAATACCATTACAGGAGATCTCGTCTCACTAGAGTACATACTTTTACCGTTTCTCTCTTCTTCGTCATCTCTCTCTCTCTTCATGTCTGCGCGCGCAGTCGTCACCTTCGCTGTTGTCGCTTGGTTATTCTTGCGGCTCGCAGGTCGCTAATAGCTCAATGGGGTCGTCGAAAGCTGCGTCGCACGAGCCCGAGCGAGCCATGCTGGAGTTGTCAAGGTCCATGTCCTGGAAACCGAAATTAGTCGATGCGATCACGCCGTTCGTCTCCTCTTCCTCCTCCATGATGCAGTCTTCAGCCGCGTCTGGCTCGTTCACGTCGCAGATTCCGTCGCCGCTCGTCAATACTCGCTCAACAAGCTCGTCGAACAGGCCATTCTTCCAGGACGAATGCTTGTGCCACAGGAAGTTGAGCACCCGGTACGCCTTCCAGAAATGTGCGTTGTCGAGCTTGCGAATCAGCGCGCCGTTCACTGTCGCGCGGTACACTTTCTGGATTCGCTGGACGTCGACCTCCACATCGCGCAAATCGACACCGTTCTCGATCAGGAACTGCAGCAACACGAGCAGCTCGTGCTCCGACGGACGGTAGTGACCGGAATGGGGATAAATAGTCTTAATAATGCCATCGGTGATCACCATCATGCCCGCCGTCTGCACGCACTCGCCTCCGACGAAGCTGGTGTGATGAATGCGCGGGATCTTCTTCGTCTCCTTCTGGCCGCCGTACAGCACTCCGTCGCGCAGCACGAAGATCCATCCGTCCTCGCCCGTCTCGACGATCTCCTGGGAAGAATCGTGGATGATCACGCCGTCTTGCACCGACAACGCGAACTTCTGTCGCTCCGCAACCGTGTCGCAGTACAGCACTGTTTCTCGCTCGAGCTTCGTTCTTGGGATGCCTTCGACTTCAACAGACTCGTCATCCAGCCACTCCCAGAAGCTCGGCTTCGCTGCTTGGCGCTTCCACTCCTTGTAGTACGCTCTCAGGTTCGCACCGTATCTGTGTGTGAAACAAAGAATCAGATATATAGTCAGCAAGAGCAACATCAACAAAACAATCCTTGGAAAACAACGAGCGCTCACTAACCGATGCTTCCGGTCGCAGACTTCTAACCAGCTCTTCTTGTCGACGACCGAGATGTTGCCAGCGCTGTAGCCCTTCACGAGCTTCGGGGAGTACTTCTTCGCGAGCTTGACAATCTCGTGCATGTTCTGGTACGTGGCTCGTCGTTGAGATCGCATGGTCTCCGCGGTCATATCACTGGGGGTCTCGCAGCACGGGGTCTTCTTGAACGAGCTGATCTTCTTGTATTATCCGACGCCGCAAAGCACTTGGGATTCGCACACTTGGCTAGTAGTCTTCGTCTTCACTGTATACCTCAGTCTCTCAGTAGTTCGTGCAAACTACTTGCTGAACCGAGTTCGCTTGGTGGCTCAACTTCACGCGCTTGGCTTGGGGCTTATCTTGCGTGGCTGGCGGTCGATGCTGCTGCTGACGCCGACGACGATGGTGGGTGCAAATCGTCAATCAGAGGAGCAGTACGAGCACAAGACGGTTCGAGGTGCGGTGGCAAAATGAAAAGGCAAGACGCGCTTGACAAATTCTCAGCACACACGTAGCTGCTCTTTTCGTGATCTCTATTTCGAGTGGTGGTGTTCAACCTCACAATACAACAACTCCTTCTCGCTCCGTGGGCTCGTGTGTGAAACTCGCCACTCGTCGCTGAAGAAGAAGCGCAAGGCAGTGAGATCTGGACGCAAGCAAGCGAGCGACCGATCACAATGGGATGCAAACAAACCGCGTGGGTGTACCGCGCCGCCGTGTCGCTTGGGCTCTGAACCCAACTGTCTGTTGCTGTTGACGGCAGAGGCTCAATCCAAACGATTGCGCGTCCAATCAACAGTGGCTGTGTGTGTATCCGGTACCGCTGGACGAGTGTCGAGTCGCGGCGGGTGTTGCACACGTGGGTGGTACTTCTCGCGCTTTTTGTCAAAGCGCTCGCTCTTCCTCGTGCTCTTCTTCTTCTTCTCTGGTCCCACGCTTGGGTTCTCTTCTCGCTGTTGATGTGTGCAGGAGCGAGCAAATTGGGAAATGACCGTAGAAAACGAGAGAAGAGCGGCCGAAAGAGAAAAACAAGCCGAAAAGAATAGGATGCGTTACCGCAACCCTCTCTATTAATAGCCAATCCGAGCGCCGAATTAGACAATTGAGCGCTCTGATTGGCTATATTTCAGCGGCTAAACCGTGAACCCTAACCGGCTCTCTTGCTTTTGAACCGCCGATGTTTCCACACACCTACCTGCGCAAATTCGCATGCAAAACAAAGGCGAAAAGCTACCACAACTCGTGTGATATGACTCCCACAATACACGGCAGCACGCACTACATGGCGGTGACGGCGCTCGCTTCTGAGCCAACGGAAGCCATTCGAACAAGGGAGGCTCCTGCTACAGTCGTTCACACCCGACTTCCTCTCTTGTTGCTGCTTCGTGGCCCGCGAGTATGCGACGTGTTGCCTCAAGAAACAAACAGTTTCTTTTCTGTATTGCGTGAGATGAATCTATGCCGACGACGCTTCACCCGCGACGCTTTGACACATGGATATGCTCTCTTCCTCCCAGTCGCATGCAGAGATGCACAGCATGCACTGCTGATGAGCGCTTCTGGGCACCTCGGCAATTGCGCACTACGAGGCGCAACAACACAAGCGCGTCGATACAAATCATTGCGGAATCGATAGCAGAAAGCAATTGCGGTTCTCGGCTCTCGCTCTCAACTGCAAGATTCGCTCATGACGAAGATTCAAAAACGCAAAACAGTACACGCGGAAGGCAGTTAGTTGCAACACAATGGTGTTGCCGCGCGCGCTGCCCAGTCGATTGCGTCATCGTAACTCAATGGCACACAGCAGCGTGCGTGAGCCTTGCCTTCTGCGCAGCTCAGGCGTTCATTTGTGCTGAATATGCCGCCCGCCCCTTCACAGCGAGCGCTTCATGAGCCGCGCGTCTTGAGCAAATTCCTTCGCGTCGGCCGTCGGGCAGTCCGTCAAGCCATCAGCAAGCGGTTTGACTTGCTGAATGTTTGCGAGGCACCACCTGCGAAATTGTGGCCCTAGTCAATGATTCAAACAGTCGGCACTCTTCCTGTCACCAAACGGGAGGAGCTTTTTGAAATGCACAAATGCACATCCCCCATCGTCTGAGGACGTGGCGCAAGTTCAACGGATGAAGCAGGCGATGACGCACCATGGGCAATCAATCAATCAGCGTATGACGTCCGTCGATCGGTCCACCCGCCGTCCATTCGGCTTTAAGGCGGCAGGCACACGAGGGCTCGCTGGTGTATCCTGTGTGTGACTGCTCACGGCACCGCACAAGTCGGCACTGCTAGTAATGGAGAGCTCCACGTCTCAAGCACTACTGACGACTCTCCTGGTCAGCCAGTCGCTCGTGCTCGTTCACTCAATCCGCAACGACAGGCGCCGACAGTTCAATGCGGCATGAAACTTTTTTTCACCAGGACAGCCATGCGACGGCGGAACGCTCCAGCGTATTTATTCCTGGAAGACCCCAGACGCGCGCTAAATATAGCAGGAGCTCAGGATGGAGGCGAAGAGATCCCGCTGAGCGAAATTATGTGCAGCAGTTCTGCACGCAGGCGAGAACACACACGGTAGAGCAACGCCCTGCGTGTGGCTCTTTTGCAGCAAAGCGTGGCGTGACGCAACTTGACGCGCGCTAGAATGGTGACAACACGTCCGCCCGCGACGCTGTCTTACGAAGTGCCACTCCCGTATGAGCTCGCGCAGGGCTCGGCGATTGACCGAACCATCAAAGTGAGCGGCGACGCGCAGCGCGTGTACGCGCAGCAGGAGGCGATTCTCCCCGCGCTCCACCACGACCACGCGATCGATCCCGTGGGCACCGAGCACCTGCACGACGTCGGCCGGCGCGTGCTCATTCTGCGCGAGCACGCCAAGAAGCCCGACAAGAAGCAGCAAAAGCTGCTCGAGAAGAGCACGCCCAAGCGCGTTATCCCCAGCCGGTTTGGTGAAGAAGATTACGATGACGACGATGGCGGTGTGGATGGTGACGATGAGGATCCAGCGATCCTGGATAGACGACTGGTGCGTGGCAGTTCGTAAAGGACTGCGTTGAGCCTTAGCGTAATGCATTCAATTGTGCTACTGAGCTCTATTATGGCTGCTTGGCAGGCAACAATGCTTCTGGACCAAGAATGGGACACACGAACGTGGAACAAGGCCAAAGTCCAAGGGGCAATCGAGACACTCTACAGCGAAATCGAGCACTCGAACGACGACAAGCGGCGTGAGCTGGCCACCACGATGCTCATTCGCCTATTGGAGACCCACGAAGACGCAATGGACTTTGTGGAGACGACCATCCCCGTGCTCATGAACAAGGCATTTCGCAACCTGTCCAAGCTCACGAACCGAGTCAAGATCTTCCGCGTCGCTCGGCTTCTCGCTGTGTTCTCCGAGTGGTTCACGCCGATGCTGTCGAGTGAGAATGCGGTATGCAGACATAATACTGACATTTAGTATGTAGCTTTCCAATACTACTCTGACTGGTTGACCTCTCCCTCTCTGTACGTGTAGGCGGGCAAGAGCATTCGCTGTCTACTACGAGAGACCGATATATGCGCGCGTATTGTGCAGCACCACTGGCGAAGCGTGGTCTTTGAGCGCGGGCTATTGAAAAAGGACTACGACCCAGGCGTCTGCGCTCGACTCCGGGCAATGCACCTGGTCAAGCACTTGGAGCTCCACCACCAGTTCAAAGTGCTGCGAGAAGCCATTGGCGCCAACGGACTACCCACGAGCGTCGTCGAGTCCTACGTCACGGTGCTCTACCACCTGGTGAAAAGCAAGAAGGATTCGTTGTTAGCCGAAATCGACGCAAAGACAGTCAACATGCAGCTCGCGGATCAGAAGAAGCTCGTGGGCTCTGGGGCGCTCGTGTACCTCGCGTCGCTGATCACAAAGTCCCAGAAATGTGAAATTGTCGAGATGGTGAAGACGATTGTGCTCGAGATCGCGCTGAGCCAGGGTGACGAGAAGATCGTGGATATCCTCATCTGCAACGTGGTGCATCGCGTCACTGTCGAAATCGAACGGCTACTATTGAAAGACAAAGTCGTGTCATCGCACCCGTCGCTCATGAGCTCAGTCAACCTGTTGAGCGTTCTCTCGGACGTGGTGCTATCGTCCAAGCGAGCCTATGGGGGCTCGTCCCCAGCGAAAATCCGAGTCACCGTGTTCGCCAAGAGTCCGAATGACGCCAGCGGTGGCTCGGAGCACGCGTATCTGCTCAAGATGCTGGAAATTGGTGCGAAGAAGCACCTGATCACGCCATTCGTGGTGCAAACCCTGTTCAGCGCGCTCCAGTACGACTCGGCGAACGCCAGTCTTTGTATCAAAGTGCTCAACACACTACGGTCGCTCGCTGGTTCATTTGGGTTCCCACATATCCTGGAGGCGCTCACACGCAATGGCGGGCGACATTTCGAGGATGTCACGTCGCTCTTTGGACACCAGGAGCCCACAGTCGTGTCGGCCGCAGTCTCGCTGTTCTACGACCTCACAAACCGCCCCGACGCCCGAAAGGGGCTCACGACCGCCGGTGCGACCCAGATCTTCCTGGGATGGACTGGCTCCGGAGCCATCGAAGGCTCGAAAGCACCGATCTTGCACGTACTGGGCCTCATTGGAGTCGGTCTACTAGCCAGGCAAACGCACCACGCAGCCTCATCTTCCAGTCTGCTGGCGTCCCTCCAGACGCTACCAGATCGACTGGATGCGCTCTACGGTATTCTATTGGACCTCGTCTCGGACAACGGCCACAATAATATCGAGAAGACAGCCTCGTATCTGCTGAATACCCATGCGCTGCCCAGTTTGATGCAATTCCTGATCCAAGTCAAGCCGAGCTGCATGGACTCGCCTTTCCAGAGCCCAAGGCAGCGCAGCATCAGCTGTATTGTATTGGGACGGATCCTCAAAGTGCCAGCGGTGGTCCAGTTCTGCTTCTCCGAGGACCTCGTGAACCACTTGGCGCTCTCGCTCCAGTGCAGTCGGCTGGACGAGATCGAGCACCTGGTGGCTCGCATGACCTCTCAGGACCGGTTCATTCACACCGTGGGCTCGAAAGAGGCGTGCAAGGCGCTCAGTCGCCTCAGTCGCTGTCCAAGTACGAGCGTCAACGCCAAGCTCAAGCCGTCAATAACATCGGGAAATGTACCTGAACTACCGCAGGCCCTCATCTGCGACGTCATGTTTCGCCTTCACGCCCTAGAAGACCTCATCGCCAGTATCAAGAGTCCAAGCGACGGCGCCGATTTTGTCGAGCTTGAGCTCGAGCTCGTGCTCGCGGCAGTCGAGCTCGGCGGATATCTACGGCCGTTGCCATTTGGTGATACCGCGCGAGCCAAGTTCTTCAAGGCCTCGAATTCTGTTTCCCATTTTGCACAGATAAAATATGCGAATGAGAAATTGTTGGCGCTCGTGGAGCTCGTGGCGCCCGCGATCTTGCACGTGCTGCGTAAGAAGAACGCGTGCTTTGAGCTCGTGGCCACCTGCTGCACGGCGCTCAGCCGACTTGGGTGCACGAACGCAGCATGCAGTCTGCTGCTGACCCAGGGCTGTCTCCAGATCGCGCTCATCCACTTGCCCGAGATCCTATTTGCATCGCCAACGTCGCTCAGTGAAGCCAGGCACCACCAGAGCTATGCTCAGGACTCGACGGTCGACGATCATGGGATTCTCGACGTCCCAGCCTCGCTGTTTACGCTTGTGGGCAAGCTTTGTGCGGTCGCTGAGGGCCGAACAGCGGTGATGCGAGCTCAAGTGCTGCCTCGCCTCCTGAAAAGACTCCAGCTTCGGCATACTGCGGCCTCAAAGAAGAAATCGCTCGATGACGACTGCAAGAGCGAGATCGCTGTTGTCATCCAGCAGCTCGCGATGGTGAACGCCGTGGAGGGCAACACGAGTGAGCTCTTCCTTCACTTCCACGTGCTCGATCTTCTGCTGCAGCTCGCGCAGGAACAGGATATCCAGGCGATCTTGCATGAAAAGAAGGGCAATCCTCTGAAATGGCGGCTGCTGGACCACGCGTTGGGTGCAATCGCAGCACTGAGCCAGGACGTGCTCGTGTGTGTCCCGAAGGTCGCCGAGATGGGCGTTTTGAGGCTCGTGATGCCGTTCATCTTGAGGGGTCGCAAGGACGAAGCGGCGATGCGGGCCGAATCGCTCCAGTACCATGCTGTGAGCATCATTCGGTCCGTTGCAGCGTACCCATTTGGGAAATTCCACGGTTTGCTGCAGAGTATCGAGGACACGAAGCGGACAGTTGGCTTTACTGGATCAGCAACAGTAGCCCCATCTGCACTGCTGGAACGAGTCAAGAAGGTCGGGTACAACTTTGCGCTGGAGCTCGAGAATCGACCAACTTCATCGCTTGATAGGAAAACTGTCGGAGAGCTCGCTCGAGAGACGCTGACGTTTGTTCACGAGTGCAGCGAGCGACCAAATGCAGATTTACAGCCTAGAACCCGTGACGCAGCGATGACGACGAGTGACCCGAGACGCTCTTCCAGCGGCCGCTTGACGTCCACGAACAAATCGCCTCGGCACAAACAAGACACCCGTAACAAGTCCTTCCCAGCGCTCCCAGGACCTCCACTCTCCCACCATTGGAATGAGTCGAGGGGCTCAACTGTGGTGGTGGAGCCAGCTTTGGACAACTTTAACAATCGAAACAATGCGTCTGCGCTGTCATCGTCTCCTCGTCTCCAGCTCGCTCCCGTGCGCTCAATGTCGTCGTTGCCATCTCATTCCCCAACGCGCATCCAGTCCCCCTCGCCACAGAAATCATCAGCTTCACAAACAGTTCTCAAGCCAACAGATGGCTCTTTAAACAGCGCTCTCACTGGAGTTGACCTGATGCTCACGAGACCTCCGGGCAGCAAACCTCAGTCAGAGGAGGAGACGTCTGCAAAGCACCACCACAGTCAGGGAATACGAACCAGGAGCTCAACGTCAAGCGAATACAACTCATCAGCTCCGTACGCTTTTGCGCTGCCAAAGAATAAGAACAAGACAAGGAACAACGACATGGCGAGCTGTAACCTGATGCTCGACCCGCTCTTCCAGTCGAGCGTCGTCAATATTGGCGACCAGTGCAACAACCACCAGAGGCACAAGAAGCCCAGTGGGACAAAGACCTACCCTGGTGGTGGTGACGGTGGTTATAGTGAGCAGCAACAAAGTCCAACGTCCTTTGTGTACGTGCAAGAAATCGACCGGTTCGGTCACTGCGTCAACGTAAAAGCGCGCCGCGCGACGTCCGGAGACAAGTACGTTCGCTCGCTCGGCCACATCGCCATGAGCGGCACCCAGCAGCTCCATCTGGGATGAGATTTCATATGGTCAAGCGCTGGGCAATGGGAATGAGCAATAAAACTCTGCTCATGTGTTCTCTATTAAAGAAATTTAACTGCCACCACAGGCTTGTACAATACGACTTGTACTGCAGGCGGACTGAAGGCCCGAGCGACCTCTTCTAGACGAGGTCGCTCGTACCGTTCGTGCCATACTTGAGCTTGCCGGCCGAGTCGCGACGGAGCAGCCGCTGGGACGCCCCCGCAAGTGGGTTGGGACTCTGGCGATACAGCAGCTTGCCGCGCTTCTTCCGCATCAAGTGCGTCTTCTGGAGCGTCGGCGACGTGTACATGGGCGATTTCTCGAACGACTGCGTGTCGACCTTGCGCACTTCCTTCTCCGAGTGGTACACGAGCAGCCCCATGACGAGCACAAAGAGCGCAAAGCCGTCGTAGATCGTGAACGTCTGGCCAGCCGCCTTACCCGTGAGCGCGGGGATCATGTAGAGCAGGTCCGTGAGCGGGAGACCGACCGCGGATGACACGACGAAGAGCACGCTGCTGCCTTCCTTAAAGATGTAGAGCATGAGCTGGTTGTAGATCATGTTGAAAATGATGAACACCAAGAACGTCTGCAGCACGCCCGAATCGCACGGCACGATCTCGCCATTGAGCTCCACGGCCTCGCCCAAGAAGCACCGATGCGCCTTGCCCAGGTACGGGAAGAACTCACTCCAGGGCACTGGTGGGTCGCTGAACGCGGGGATGCGGATGGTCCAGATCGACGCGATACCGAAGAAGAGCTGGTAGAAGCTGATCCAGGCGTTCGCGTACCAGATGTCGAGGTCCGTGTCCTTGAGCCCCATCTCCTTGTACACGTTCGAGGCGGCCGCGGGCAGCAGCGACACAATGTAGAGCGTGATCCAGCCGGCTGTCGGGTCGGGCATGTTAGCCGACTCTTGTCCGCTCAGGATCGGGATCATGTTGACGAGACCGCCGTACAGGACGAGGATCGAGCCAAGGATGTGGCCGCGTTTGAAGCGCGTCTGCAGGAAAAAATACGCGAGCACCATGTTGAACGGCAGGTTGAGCTGGCTCAGCACGTTCGCGAGGTTGCCACTGTGGTGATTTGCATTAAAGAAACATTAAATGAGCAATCTGCGGCTTCGTTATCACACAAGCATGAACAGCAAACAAGAAACGTACCCGATGTGCGGCGTCGGGAACGCGCCGAGCAGGTTGTAAAGCGCGTCAAATAGCGCCATGATCGCGTATTTGTAGTGCGGGAAGCGGCGCATTTCGACCGTGATGTCGTCTACAAAAAAAGCGAAAATCACATACCACAAGGTATTACTTAGCTCACGGGTTCACTGTAGACGAATGGGATGCACTCGCTAAGGGGTACAGGCGAATAGCAAAGCACTACGTACCAGTGCAGTACATCTTGTACCTGTCGTAATGAACCAGCAGCACAAATATGAAACACATACGAACAGTCAGCGCCACGAGCCGCAACTGCATGGAAGAGCAATACAAATTCGCGTACCAGACGACGGGCCACGACGTGACTAGGAACGCAATCGGGAGGATCACATTCGAAAAGTACCAGAGGAAGATCGTATAGTCGTACGTGATGCGGCTGCATATTCATTCCCACAACAAACAGGTCACCGAGGTCAGTATCGTCCATGCATCGATCCACCCACCCATGCACGCGCTTCAAGGTGAACCATCACACCCACGCACATGCGCATCATCTTCGCCAACAATATGAGGGACGTACGTGTAGAGCACGCGGTCGACGCATCGCGCGGCGATCAGGAGCACGAGCGCGACCGCGAGCTTGGACTCCAAGAGCAGCCGTTTGACGTTCATGGCCATGGCGTCTGCGCGGGCTTCGCTTGTTGCTCGCTGGATGCTTTTCCGGAATGAACGAGGGCAGCCGTTGCAGCCGAGCGAGCTTGAACGGCAAAAGGGGGGAGGAACAAGGATGGGCGACCCGCGAGCCAATGGAGGGTGGCTTTGTCGTCGACGAAGCGCGACACGCGCAATTTCTTCTGGTGCAAGTTGTGATGATCAGATTGTATCCATAATAGTGTATAGCATGGATGTAAATGGATATCATACAACAATGTATGGATCAATTATTATATATAATTTGGTGGAAGACACATCAAATGTATTTTATTTTGCTACATTTTCATAATATAGTTATCAAATGGAGGTCCAAAAGTGTAGCTTATGTGAATATTTTATGGCACCTTTTGTGATGAGTGAGCACGAATTTAGAAACGAATGACAACAAGGACCGAATAGAAATGAATGACGTCTAAATGGTTTCTATTTCTTAGATCATCATTCTGCGAATGCTTGCGGAATGTTGGTCTTCACTTCAACATGGAGAAACGGCCCCCGCGCCCGCACTCAACTGAAGTGGCCCACCAACACGTCGATGATGAAGCTGCCGAGCTGCGCTGTGCTCGAAGACGGGCGAAAGATGGTGAGTGTGCCGCTCGACGCGCTGAACGTGGCGATCGCCAGCGGGAAAGCCGCGCTCGCAGAAAAGAAAGCGCTCACGCTCGAGCTCGCGCAGCTCGACGCCGAGGCCCTTGCCCTCGAGGCAAACCTGCACAAGCGCCAGGATCAGCTCGAGCGCTGCGCGTCGTTCCGCCCTGATCTGCATCGCCCACGTGCAAAAAGCAGCCCGCGCGCGTTCTTCTCGCGGGACCGCTCTAAGACGTCGCTGCTCTCGGCGTCGAGCATCCGCGACTTGCTGGGCGAGCAGGCCGAAGAGCTCAGCCAGCTCTTACTGCGCGAAGAGAACGTACGTTTTTCATGTGTGCTTTTGATATTGTGTATTGCTGTATATACACCGCAATGTTACAACGTGCTTGACGTGATTGTTGCTCATTTTGCGCACAGCTGCGTGCGTTGATGGACGCGACCCGTGAGATTTCGCAGAAATCCGAGTACTTGGACGTCGTGAGCACAGCATTACGTGCGGTGCAGAACGTAATTGGCGCCGAGAGGTACACACTAGGCATACTCAACGAGAAGAAAGACTCGATCGAGCTGTTTTCCAACCCACCTGTGGCGATTCCCGGACGAGATTACATGGAAGAAGGCATTATCCTGGTCGACAGCACCACAACGTTCGGTCGCGTCGTGTTGGTAAACAGCGCTTTCCGATTGCTTTACAGGGTGACTCTCACTTGCGGGATATGTTTCTAATTTTTATCGCATGGGCATGTGTTGGTTTTGGCCGCAGACTGGAAAGCCGCTGGAAGTGGATGAGGTCGGCGAATCGGACATTTTCGACCTCTACGAAGACCAGTTGGACATGCTCGACTTTGAACCGCAGGCGCTGCTTTGCCTGCCAATTTTCAACGTTCACGGCATCCTCGTCGGGGTCTTCCAGGTGATTACGAAGAAGCGACTGTCGCAGGGCATGCTAAATGCAGGTGGGGATGATAGGAGCTCTGGTTCAACTTTGCCGCAGCAGCACCAGACGAGTACTGGTGGCTTGCCCGTGCTAGCCAAGACCATATTTTCTTCGCAGGAGAAAGAGAGCTTTTACTACATCTGCGTGATCACAGGAATGGCGATCTGGAATATGTCGCTCGCCAAGTCCCACCAGATGGCGCAGAGCCGCATCGAGTGTCTGCTGAAGCTCAACCGCAACATATCAGCGGAGATCAAGGCCTCGTCTGTGCTTGACCAGATCATCTCGGTCTCGTACGAACTGCTCAATGCCGAAAAGATTGCGCTATACGTTCGCGACGAAGGCACGAACGAGTTTTTCATTGCGAGTGGTGTCGAAGGAACGTCGAAAGACGAGTACCACACCGACCATAACGGCATCGCGGGCTTCGTCATGCGCACGGGTCATCTTGTACTGACAAACTCTGCGCAGGAGCACCCCGAGTTCGACCCAACGTTTGACGAGAAGAGCTCGTTTGTGACAAAGCAAGTGCTATGCGCACCAGTGAAAGACGCCGACTCGAACATTCTCGCGGTCGTATGTGCCTCCAACAAGGCAGATATGAGCGAGTTCACTTCCGAAGATGCACTGTATCTCAACTACGCAGCCGACGCAGCGGGCATTTCGCTGCACAAGTCAAACTTGCTGCGAGAGGTGATCACGTCGCAGCGAATCACTGAGGCGCGTCTCAAGCTGACGGATTTCGTGAGCAATTCGACGTCGGTCGCCGAATTCGTGGGCATTATCGTCGACGAAGGCAAGAAGCTCATTGGCTGCGACCGCTTTGGGTTCCTGCTGGTGGATCAGCTCAAGAAAGAGCTCTGGATCACGCAGATCGACGGGCAAAACATACGCATGCCGATGAACAAGGGCATCTCAGGACTGGTTGCCACGACGGGCGAGACCGTGTGCACGCGCGACGCCTACACACACGAGCTCTTTGACCCGAGCTTGGACACGAAGACTGGCTACCGGACCACGAGTGTGCTGTGTATGCCCGTATTTGAAGACCACGCGCCGGTGAACCCCAAGATCGTTGCAGTTGCCATGTGCATCAACAAGAAAGAAGGTGCGCGCGTCGTGCCATTTACCAACACAGACACGACGACCATGTCTCGGTACTGCCGCGAGATCCAGTTTGCACTGGGCAGGCTGTCATTGGACATCTCGTACTACAAAGTCGTCTCGGACTGCGGATTGAATGATCCGCACAGCGAGTCGCCGAGCGATCCACTCATCAGCAAGGTGACCGGCTCGATCATCACCCCCGAGTCACCCGAAGTGACTGAACCAGAGATCATTTCGTCGATCGTGCACAAGTACTGCCAGCTGAGCGAGATCGAAGGCATTGACTCGTATGGCTCTTCGCCGTCTTCACCTACCTCGGGCACAGGCGCAACACAGTCGTGGATGAAATCCGTACACCAGAGCGACGAGCTCATCATGCTCCGTGAGAACGGCAATGTCATCGGCATCGGCGACCTTGACCGCTGGGACTTCAGCTGCTTGGACCTGTCGAACGCCGACATTTTCATGTCGGTGACCGTAATTTTCCGCGTGTTTGGGTTTCTCGAGGCGTTCCGCATCCACGGCGACAGATTTGCGACTTTCCTGTCGCACGTGGCGAGCCACTACCGCTCGAATCCGTTCCACAACTTCCAGCACGCGTTCCAGGTCATGCACGCGACGTACATCATGATCCGCCGCGAGTGCAGCACGTACTTCTCCACCGTCGACATCTTCACGATGCTCGTCGCTGCGCTCTGCCATGGTAAGCCAATGTTGTACTTCAAAGTATTATTTATCAAGAATGGCTGCGCTTGGGTCTTACCTCAGTTCCTGTGCATACTCAGACATCGATCACCCGGGGAACAACAACGACTTTGAAGTCAAATCGCTGAGCCAAATGGCGCTCACGCACAACGACGACGCCGTGCTCGAACGCCACCACTGTCGCGTGACGTTCATCATTCTGAGCCACCAGGCCGCCAACATCCTCGAGAATTTACCCCGCGAGAGCTTTCTTAAGGTGCGCCGGCTGATCATCCACTGCATCCTGGCGACCGATATGTCCAAGCACTTTGACAAGTGCAAGGCTGTCGAAGGGCTCTCGAAACGCCACTTGGGCGATAAAAAATACGTGCTCATGGCCGTCATCCTCCACGCAGCGGACCTGTCAGGCCAAGCGCTCCCGTACGAGCAGGCTGTGCGCTGGGGCATGCGTGTGCTCACCGAGTTCCAGAATCAGGCCAAGAGCGAAGCTGAGATGAAAGTGCCCGTGGACTCGTACATGACCAACCTGCACCAGATGAAGACACGCATTACCGTGCAGATGAACTTTATCAACTACGTGCTGCGGCCCATCTGGCTCCCGCTCGCCACGCTCTGCCAGCAGCTGCGGGTGTATGCCGACTCGCTCGAGTCTAACTTCGAAAGCTACAAGTCGGACCTCGACAAGATCCTGGGCGAGCAGCAGGACCGCCCGCCCGTCGTGTATGTTCGTGGCGAGAGCTCGCGGATGCTTGGCCAGGACGACCGACTGAGGCCAAGCAGCAAATAGTGTAAAGACCAAAGCTCGCCGTGGATAGTTGACGACTGCCAACAGTGTAAGTGATGATACATGCAGTGTACTCATTTATCGCCTCTCGCTTTGCTCCCAGCTCACCAATTCACAGGTTGGTCGACAGCGACTACGCCTTTCGAGAGAGCACCTGCGTGCTCTTGGTGCTCACGATCGCCACGACGCTGCTCTGCTCCATGAGCAAGTCCTCAATGGCGCGCTCGCGCGCGTTCGAGAGCACGTCCGAGAGCAGACTCTCGAGTTCCTGGCTCTCCGTGACCAGGTGCACGGTCGTGCTCCGCAGGAACTCGGCGTTCACCTGGATCTGCTGCAGCGCAAACTTGCTCAGCTCCTGCATGCGCACGAGCTCGCCGAACGCCTTGATCGCCATCTTGAGCATCCCCTGCGCGAACCATTCGGTGTTGAGCTCCGTCACGGGCTGGAAGATCTGGATGCGCTTGGCAAAGATGCGCTCAATGTCCAGCTGCATACCGTTTTCGACCGCAGCGCCGCCTCGAGACTTTAACCCACTGGTGCGGCGTCGGAAATCGCGACTTGTGGTGCGGGAATTATTGAAGCCGGCAACGAACCCGCTCTGCTCGTCGCCCAGCGCCAACGCGATCTCTTTGCCATAACGGAATGTAGCGTCAATCACAGCCGCGACCATATCCTGGACACTGCGCGGCTCATCGTCCGTGTCGATCCAGGAGGACGCCTCCATGCCTTTCTTGATGATCGCGCACAATTGGTTCCCATAGTGCTTGACCACGTGCTGAAGCAGCTCAACGTACGTCTCACGCGTCACTTCCATCATGTGAGCGACGTCGAGCTGCTTCCCAGACGTCGCACTTGCACCACCGCCTCCTAGTCCATGCGTCGCCATTGTCGTTGGACTCTGAACGCCGACAGCGTTTGCTGGTAGACACTCGATCAGCACCTGAATGCACTCGCCAATGCCTTCTGACGCGAGCTCTTGGCACATGAACGCGAGGAACAAGACGAACGGTGGCGTCGGCTCAAGCCACGGAAGCGCGACGTCTTCGTCCCCGTCACCATCAAGCGGCTCTTGATGGCCACCAGTGCTCTCACTGCTCGAAGGAGCAAACGCGCGCTTTCCCTCCGTGTAGGTCAACAACGACGCGTTGAACCATTTTAGGAAATGGTAGAACTGAGTCTACATGGCCAGCATACACAGTAGAAATCAGTTAAAAAACTTGATGAGTCCAACAAGCCAAGACGAGCACACACTCAGCTTACCTGCACCAAATCCGAGAAGAGGCGGCTCATTTCGCGCAGAATGCTCGCCCCCGTCTGCGCGAGTGGCTCCATCTGACGAAGCACTTGCTGCATCATATCGGTGAACGTGCGCGCAGCTTCCTGTGCCGCAGGCTGGACGCTCTGGCCGATATGGTTGCTGTTGTTGGCATTGCTGTAAGCTCCTCCCTGAGAATGGCTCTGGCCGCGGCTGTTCTGGCGGAGATGGTTCACTTGGTAGTGGGAGTTCGTGAGCAACTCGATCGTCCCCATGCGCAGCTTGTGGAAGACGCGCTCGATCTGGAACCGCACGCAGGTCTCGACGATCTCCGTCGCGCCGCCAATCAAGCGACATGGCGGGATGATCGCGTCGTTCTCCTTCACGTGCGACACAAAGTGCTTGAGCACGCACATGAGCACCATGTACTCTTCCTGGCCGCCTCCGCCCTGAACGTCCCGGTCTCCGTCGTTCTCGAGCGCATAGATCTCCTCTTCCGTGCCCTGAAGAAATATATACAAGTCGAAAAGTCAGCAACGCAGCCAATCAGAGCCAATCTCCAATACAAAGTGAGGTTAGCCCGCTGCTACTCACGAATTCCTGGTGCGGACGACGAAACTGGTTCGCGCACACGCGCAGGTAGTGAGCAAAGGTCTCGCGCGCAAACGTGATGAACGCGTCGTCCTGCAGCGCCGACGACGCGCGCAGCCCTCCGCGTTTCTCTTTCTCGACCAGGTCGGGCAGAAATTGCGCCTTGTAGACGCGGAAGACCGCGCCGAGCTTCGCCAGCACTTCGTCGTTCAGGCGCTGCAGGAACGCGAGCACCGACTCGTCCTTGTTGACTTTCTGTAGAGGTTCACATGTTCACAACACTGTAAAAAAAAGAAGTTTTCTATGCACAATATCAGCAAAGTGTGAGATCGATAAATTACCGTGTATGCCGCGAGTCGCTTGTCAAAGTACGCCTGGTGCCAATCGAGGAACTGCTGGCGCATGTCGTCGCTGCACGCCTCCAACTGGGAGAGCAGCGTCACTGTCTCACAAATCTATATACAATAGCAGTACGACCATATCGAAATCAGTATGTGGACACGATGAGCAGCTCATTTTGATCTGTAACTTCTCACTTCTTCCGACGACAGAGCTGCGTTGCTGAGGCGCTTGGATAGCATCTGCTGCAACTGCTGCACGATCTTTTCGGCTTCAACTTGGATTG
Organism: Globisporangium okanoganense; assembly: GCA_023334035.1. Lineage (NCBI taxonomy): Eukaryota > Oomycota > Peronosporomycetes > Pythiales > Pythiaceae > Globisporangium > Globisporangium okanoganense. The sequence goes on along the minus strand of JAASFY010000004.1, from coordinate 63,928 downwards.
TCTGCATTAATTTCAGTTCATACACAGGATGCGTTTGAAATCCGTTAGCCAGCCACGCTCTTGATAGCGAACAAATGAATGATGGTAACAGAACGCCACCATACCTTGAAGGACGCAATGTGCTCGTACCGGCCCAGGATGCGGCGCGCGAGCAGATAATACTTGGTCGCGTTCGCGTACTCTTCCTGCTTGAGAGCTCTGTGTCGACAATAATAACGATCACGTGCTGGTTAGTCAAAGGGTAAGTGTTTCGCCAAGATCAAACCAATACACTGCACTTGTGGCTCGACGCACGTGTTGAGGCGCTGCGGGAGCTCAAAGATGAACTCGAGACGCTTGAGCAGGCGGCGCACGCCGATAAGCTTCTCGACTTTCGAGCGATGCGGCGCGAGTGCGACGTTGATGCTTTCGCTCTTCTCGGTGATCACGTCCATGCTCGCGACGACCTTCCCCACTTCCTCCTCCATGCTCGCGACGTTGTTCTATGCATGCAAAGGGACAGAAGCACGTTACACCCAGTTGGAAATGGCCAAGCGCATTTGCACTAACACACATGATAGAGAGTGAGCAGACACACCTTCATCTTGCGGATCGTGTCGGTCGCGCTGATGAACTTGTTGTAGTTCTCGTACACGAGCATCTGCATGTTCGTGTCCAGCTCCTTGATCTCTCGGATGAGCTGGTCGTCTCGCTGCAGCAGGTCGTTCAGGCCGCGCGCTTGCAGCATTTCCTAGCATAAGCACATGTACACAGATATCATTCTATAAGAAGCTCCTGGTCGGTGTTGAAGACGGAAAGGAGGACGCGACGCGCACGCACCTTGACGTAGGTCTTGGAGTCGAAGCCCTTGGAGTCGATGTTGCGCAGACTCTCCTCCTCGCTCTCACGGTCCTGCATGCCGTAGTAGCTACTCAGCAGCTCCTGCATGCGCGACATGCCCTGCTCGTCCTGCGCCGCCGTCGTCGCCATCGCCGCTTATGTTGTTATGATGCCAACTCACAGAATGCTCTGTTCAAAGTGGTAATCTATTTGGACAGATTAACCCAAACACCCAGTATGAATACCAGTACCGGTATATCGGTTTGACACCGATATTTACGAAGCTGTGCCGGTATGGTGGGTATCTTTCATCTGAACTTCCGTTTTTTTGGGTTTGAAGAAAGCAACGCAAGCACGACAACCAACATGCGGGGAGCTGCCAGTGCGCTGAAGATCGCGCGCTTGCTGCGCGCCGGAAACCAGCAGGTGCGTCACTGGACTGTAGTAATCGCCACCAACGCACAGGGGGCGCGACGAGCCAGTGCCACAGTGACTGGCACCCATGCTTGCTGTTGGTTGACATGCGTGCGAATTCTGGAGCTCTTCGTTCACGAAGCTTGGTCTTGTGGGAGTAGCGTTTCGCCTCCCTGGCTTGCGATTGCTCACGCATGCACTCGCTGCCTCTTCTCGATTATGCTGTACTTCTCGTAGAACAACACCAGGAAACTCGCAGGCTCGATTCGTCAGGCGCTCTTGATCAGCGGCATCGGCTTGTCCGTATTCGCCATCGCGCACGGCGACACCGGCAGCGGATCTGTTTCCTCGGCGGCACAGTGCGATGCGAGGTACACGCCCTCGTACAGTGGCGACCCGGATCTTGATCTTGGCGGATTCACGCTGCCGCTCGACGGTGAGCGCTTCGAGAAGCTCGAGAAATCGCTCGCGAAGCGCTTCAGCTGCGCGACGTACAAGGCGAACGCGCCGATCGAAGACCGCTTTGACGTCCAGTCCACTTTGAACGGAGATGTGTATGCGGCAGTGTTTGATGGACATGGTACGTGTGTGTACTGACTTGACTACACGTGGCGTATTCGTTCACGTGTTCATTTGCTGACTTTGTTAAATGATTATGACCGTTAGGCGGGTGGCAGGTATCCGAGTACGTGAGCAAGACGCTCATTGAGAACATTCAGGAGGAGCTTAAACACGCGTTCAAGGACCCCGAGCGCGAACACGAGAAGCCAGCGTCGCCCAAGAAGGTCGCAGCCGCGATCCAGCGAGCGTTTGGACGCACGGACCGCGAACTCATGGCGCAAGTGCTGCCTGCGTTCAAGCTGGGCTTTGGCGCACTCGCGCGCTGCGGGTCGTGTGCGCTCTTCACGCTTGTGCACGAAGACTACCTCCATGTCGCGAACGGTATGCGCTTTGCTACATCTCTTAGCTGGTTGAGCTTGACTCCCTTCATCAGCTACTTACTGGAATTGTGTAATGGCAGCTGGCGATATCCGTGCGGTCCTGGGCAAGAGCGACCCAGCGAACAAGGACAAGATGATCGCCGTGCCTCTCAGCAACGACCAGAACGCGATGGTCAAGTCCGAACAGGAGAAGCTCAAGAAGGAGCACCCGGGCGAAGCCAACTCCTTCACGTGCCGCCACCCGGACTCGTGCTACGTCAAGGGCGCGCTGCAACCCACGCGCGCGTTCGGCGACTTCTCGCTCAAGTACCCCGAGTTCAACGGTCCGCCGTACGTGAACGGTGATCGCTCGGCCGGGCGCCACTTTGTCGAGCCTTTCTCGCCGCCGTACATCACTGCGATCCCTGAGATCAAGAGCTTCAAGATCGACCAGAAGAATGACCGGTTCGTGATCATTGGCTCGGACGGGCTCTGGGACTTTTTGAGCAACGAAGAAGCCGTTGAGGTCGTGCGTGAGCAAGTCGCCCTGGGCAACTACGACCATGCGGGGCGAGCGCTCGTGGAGCGGACGTTGCAGAAGGCCGCCAAGCGCTACGAGATCACCTACGCGGACCTTTTGAGCCTGCCCCCAGGAAGCCACCGTCGCCGCCGTCACGACGACACCACTGTCGTTGTGCTCTTCTTTGACTAAGGTCTCGACTGAGATGGTCGGATTGACGACGAGGACTACCCGAGCTGGGTAAGATGACGAGCTTCGTGATCCACACCAGTTGGCTTTGCTGCGAGCACTGGCTATTGTACGCAGAAGCAACAGAGCGAATCGTAAACGAAGGTAAACCGTTTTCCATTCATCTACTTACTTACTGTGCCTGCTTGATGGGAACGAGGTTATTGTGACAGTGGGTTATTATTAGGACAGGTTCGTGCTCATCAATCATTCCATTGGAAGGAGGAACTCAACATTGTCAGTCGCCCGCGACGAAGGACCGACCAGTCATCATTGCGGCCCCGGTAGCGTGAAGTGGAGCCAGTGGGTGCAAAGCTCCTGTTGCTGTAGCCTGTTGCTGCTGTTTGGCTGCCTCGCTCTCCCGCTCGATCTCCTCGTCCAGCTGCTGGCGATACAGGTCGAAGTTGAGCTCGAGCGAGTCCGTGTAGAACTACAACAACAGCAACAACAAGTCAGCAGTCAGTACCAGCCACAAGACCAAGACCATCAAGCAAGTACGCACGCGCAGGTGGTGGCAGAGCGACGTGAGCGGCAGCCAGATGGGGCGCACGACGTAGTTGATGTAGTTGAGCTGCACGACGAGCCGCGTGCGCCTGCTCTCGAGCCCGTGCATGAAGAAGTCGGTGGCCACGCCCAGGTCGGTCTCGGCGCGCGCCTGGTTCTGGAACTCGTCGAGCAGGCGCGAGCCCCAGTCGCAGGACTGCGCGAAGGGCAGCGTCTGGTGCGACAGGTCGGCTGCGTGCACGAGGATGCCCATGAGCAGCTGGCGCTTCTCGTTGAGCTGTCTGCGCGAGAGGCTCTCGAGCGCCTTACACTTCTCAAAGTGCTTTGCCATGTCGGTCGCCAGGATGCAGCTGATGATGAGCTGCCTCACGCGCTTGTAGCGCGCCTCGTCAAGGTGCTGCAGGATCTTGGCCGACTTGTGGTTCAGAATGATGAACGTCACGCGGCAGTGGTGGCGCTCGAGCACGGCGTCGTCGTTGTGCGTGAGCGCCAGGGGACTGAGCGTCTTGAGCTCAAAGTCGTTTGTGTTGCCCGGGTGATCAATGTCGTGGCACAGCGCGGCGATGAGCATGGCGAAGATCTCGACGCCGCTGAAGAACTTGCGGCATTCGGCGCGCAGCATCGTGTGCAGCGCGAGTAGCACCTGGAACGCGTGCTGGAAGTTGTGGAACGGGTTGCCGCGGTAGTAGTTGGCCACGTTGGTCGTGAACGCGGAGAACTTCTCGCCCGAGATGCGGAAGGCCTCCAGAAAGCCATACGCGCGGAACACGACGCTGCAGAGCAGCCCAATGTCGCCGCTCGAGAGCGCCAGCGTGTCCATGTCCCACTGCTCGAGCGGCTCGTCCTGGCCGCGCGCGAACACGATCTCACGCGGGAACGGCACCTCGTCGTCCTCGTGCTTCTTGCGCAGGAGAGCGGGGATCACGGACGCCAGTGACGCGGGCTCGTGGTGCAGTGACGACGAGTCATTGAACCCTCCAGTGTCACCAGATCCCTGCTTGGGGCCTGAGTTGCAGTACTTGTGCACGATGGACGAGATGATGTCCGTCTCCGAGAACTGGTCCATGTGCAGCATCGACGACATGCGGCGGATCCCGGGACTGGGCGACGCTCGGCTGGCACTACCAGGTCCAAGTCCAGCAGCACCAGCAGGGCCAGTCGAGCAGGACGCGACGGCCGTGGTGCAGTCCGAGACGACCTTGTAGTACGAGATGTCGAGTGAGAGCCGGCCGAGCGCGAACTGCACCTCACGCGCGTACTTGTCCATGACCTCGCGATCGGTCTTGGTAAACGCCACGACATGCGAGCCCTCCTTCTTGTTGATGCACATGGCCACAGCCACGCATTTGGGGTTGGCGACCGAGTGGTCCTCGAAGACCGGCGCGCAGAGCACGCTCGTGGTGCGGTAGCCGGTCTTGGCGTCCACGCTCGGGTCGAAGAGCTCGTGCTTGTACGCGTCGCGCGTGCACACGATCTTGCCCGTGGTGGCCACGAGCCCCGAGATGCCGCGGTTCATGGGCGTGCGGATGCTCTCGCCGCCACCCACGCGCGGCGTGATCCAGAGCTCCTTCTTGAAGTGATCGATGAGCAGAAAACCAAAGCGGTCGCACTCCATGATGTCCTGGCCGATCTCCATGACCAGGTCCACGAACTCCTCGATGTCGGCGCTTTCGGACACGAACGTCGTGAGCCGCAGCCGTGCCTCAATGAGCTTCTGCGACGTCTTCACCTCGTGGTGCAGACTCGACTTGTGCAGCGAGATGCCCACGGCGTCGGCCGCGTAGTTGAGGAAGATCGCGTCCTCGCTCGTGAAGTCCGTGCTGTCGACCTTGTTGACCGCCGAGAGTACCGCGAGGATGTTGCCCTCGGGGCTACGCACGGGTAGACACAGGATGCGCTTCGTGACGAAGCCCGTCTTCTGGTCCAGCGTCGGGTCGAAAAGTGGGTGCGAGTACGCGTCGTTCGTGACCACAGTCTCGCCCGTGCGCGCCACGTAGCCTACGACGCCCTTGGTGATCGGTACGTAGTCGCCGCGCACGATGTCGGCCGCGCACGCGATGTAGAGCTCGTCCTCGCCGTCGATCTTCATGAAGAGTCCGATGCGCTCGGTGCCCAGCAGCTCGTGGCACACGGAGAGCACTTGGTCCAGCACGGCCGAGGACACGGCGTCCATCGAGATGTTGCGGTGCAGCTTCAGCAGTCCTTCGATGCGGTTCTGCGCCGTCTGCCGCTCGCGCACGAGGATGAGGTTCCAGATCGCCGAGCCCGCGACGACCGCGAGGAACTCGAGGCTTCGCTTGTCTGCGTCGGTGAACGACCGCGCCGATGGCGATGCGTGTGAACGCAAGACGGACGAGCTGTCGTGATTGTGGCTGTTGCCCGTATTGTTGTCACTGCCAGCACTGGTGTCGGTCACCATGGACACGACCTGGAAGACCCCGACGACTGTATGGTGCGCATTTCGGATGGGCAGACAGAAGAGCGCGTGCGGGACGATGCCGCTCGACTTGAGCTGCTGGTCGTAGTTCTCGTGCGTGTAGAAATCCTCAATGTCCAGCGGTTTGCCCGTCATGATCACGCGCGCGAACGTTGTCGTGCTATCCGCTGCGACGAACCCTTCGGTTGTGAACGCGACCGCGTGCTTGTTCTTGCTGTTGCCAGAAAACGCATCGTGCGACTGAAGTGCTGGCTGTTTGTTCGTTGGCGAATCGCCTGAGGCGGTCGCGCTTTGAGGCACGACGGAGAATATCTCGACAATGTTGCGTCGCTCGTTAAGTAGTCCGAGCGTGTACTTGTCGGCGCGAACGAGCTTCTGCGCTGCCTCCAGCGTGCGCGAAATAACGTCCGTGAAGTCGCCCTGCGCCGATATCTCTTTGACTGACGCGACGACGTCCTCGAGCTGGTTGACGCGCTCCTTCACGATCATGACTCGTCCTATCCGCACGGGTGCCGACATCAATGCTTCATGGGACGAGCTGTTGTTGCTGTTTGCTGCTGAGATTGCAAGCTCACTGGGTGACATGGCTGAGAGCTTTGCAGCATTCGCAGCGAGAAGCGACGCAGTCGCCGTGGCAGCGTTTGGCACACTGCTCTTGAGCGACGACCCAGACGGCGCCACCTGATGTGGCGATGCGCTGGAGAACGATGACGACGGAATGCGCGTGAGGCTGGACGCTCCAGGCTCCTGGAAGCGCACGGTTGAGTGTCGTGGAGAGAGCATGTTCTGTCGGTGGTCGGCCTTGTACTGCGCGAGCTTATGCTCGACGTGGAGCGTCTTCTGTTTCAACAGCTGCACGCGCTTCTGCCGCTCGTCGAGCTTCGTCAGCAGCGCGCGCTTCTCCTCGTCGTGCGTGCGTAGTCCATGCAAAACCTGGTTGAGCTCTGCGAGCGGCACGAACACGGACCGCGGCTCCATGTTGTAGTAATGTTCTTGTAATGTAGCTCTTCGTCAATTAAATAATGCGAGATCTCGAAACGGCGCGATTGTTGAAAACCGGTACATACCGGTTTGTGTTTGCGGTGGTCTGAAGATACCGGTATTCCGCGGGTGCGTTTGATTCGAAATCAATAGTCAACGGTCCGCGGTTCAGTGAACCGGTCCGTTTCGGTCGGTCGTTTTTCTATAATCTTGACATTTGTATGTTCTGTCTCGGTCGGTCGTGAAGTAGGTAGTTGAAGGTTGTGCAAGCTGTTTTTGTGCCTGTCCGACCCACATCAACGTGGAGCTCGACGCCCCGCAATCCCTTTTTGACTTGAAAAATATATGGAATTGGGGATTCCGGCGGGAGTTTTTCTGATAGGAAGGCAAATAGGGACCGCCACGAAGGACTCTCCTTCAGACACTTCGGAATCCACCGTCTCCAGCGCAGCAGAAGATCTCATTCCCCCTCACTCCCCTCCACTCACAATGCTCCGTCGCGTCGCCATCCAAGCTGCCAAGCAAGGTAAAGACCGGATCTGAATGTGCATTATTACGAAGCTGCTCGGCTAACATGGCTTCTGCGAATGATTGCGACTCGTAGCTGGCGCTGTGTCCAAGACCCGCACGTTCGCGTCTGCCGCATCCTCGGGTGCCAAGGCCGCCTCGGGCAAGAAGCAGCCGAGCGCCGTGCTGCTCGCGGCCGCGGGTGTCGCGGTCGCCGGCGGCTTCGCCATGACCGACCTCGTGAGCGCGCGCGAGAAGAAGGCGGACCTCGAGCAGATCAAGAAGGAGATCGTCGACATCTTCGACGCGAACAACTACATGGGCCCGACCTTCGTGCGCCTCGCGTGGCACTCGTCGGGCTCATTCAGCAAGCACGACGGCGGCTCGGGCGGTTCCACGGGCGGCACCATCCGCTTCGCGCCAGAGATCAACCACGGCGGCAACGCCGGTCTCCACCTGGCGGTCAAGGCGCTCGAGAAGGTTAAGAAGAACCACCCAGAGATCACGTACGCCGACCTGTACATCCTCGCCGGTGTGGCCATTATTGAAGAGATGGGCGGCCCGTCGGTGCCGTTCCGCCTCGGCCGCCCTGACGCATTGACCGGCGAGGAGTGCACCCCGGATGGTCGTCTCCCAGACGCCGACAAGGGCACCCAGCCAAAGACCATCAACCACGTGCGTGACGTGTTCTACCGCATGGGCTTCAACGACCGCGAGATCGTCGCGCTCTGCGGCGCGCACGCGATCGGCCGCTGCTACCCAGACCGCAGCGGCTACAGCGGCCCGTGGACGAACGCAGAGTGGACGTGGTCGAACGAGTACTTCCGTCAGCTCATCGAGAACAAGTGGACCGTGAAGAAGTGGAACGGCCCTATGCAGTTCGAGGACCCGACCGGCGAGCTCATGATGCTGCCAGCGGACATGGCGATGATCGAGGACCCCGAGTTCAAGAAGTACGTGGAGCTCTACGCCAAGGACGAGGACCTCTGGTTCGCCGACTTCTCTAAGGCGTTCGTCAAGCTCACGGAGAACGGCGTCAAGTTCCCAGAGAACACTGGCTGGCGCAAGTACATTTTCTTCGGCCCACGCGGCGAGTAAGCACGCAGCAGCAGCAGCAACACGATATGACGCCTTAATAGCGCCACTGTGTCTGTGAAGACTTTGCCACCCCTTGTACGCAACTTACACGCAACTTACACGCAACTTACACGCAACTTACACTCGTCCGAAGATTTTTTTTATACTGAATGAGCGTAGCATGAGATGTGTATCGATGCACTGTGTGTGCTGACTGCTCACCACCAGAATAGTCGCGTGGAGCCATGGTTTGCAATGTTGCAATCTTCAAGCAAGTCAGGCGTAACCCAGGGATACACAGATCCCGCCACAACGCCTACTCGCCTTCGGCTTTGGCTAGCGGTGGTTTTCTGAACATGAAACCAGCAGCCCTGAACGTCACTCATGTCCAAGAGCGGGAAGTCAGTGAAGTTGTGCATGCTAGTGACCTCGTCCTAGACATGCACTGACCTCTGATCTAATGTGAACTCAAGCTTCGGCTTGTCAGTCCAAACTACAATGAGCTTGCACCGATAATCCATGGTGATAGCTCGCACATTCACACACGCACGATGTCAATGGCGAGTACTTTACCGACAAGCCAGTGTCGCTAATTAAGAGCTCTTGTCGAATCTAGCTTGTGGTGTACCTGGACACTCATACTGACCAGAGTCGGAGACTGACAAGATAGCATGTGTCGTACGAGCAAGCGTGCATAAAGAAGAAGAACAGCTTTACCGCATAAGTAAGCTTTCTTCAATTGTTTTTTCTTCTTTAGCGGACGAGGTGAGGATCGAAGAGCTCCATTCGTTCGCAAATGGAACAGCGAGGGGGGATGGACTGTACCCACGACCAGGTCTATCCCACCCACGTACATCAGCAGCAGCGAGCATACAGTAGCACGACACTGACTCACCTGCTGGCTTGCTCCGCGCATCAAGAGCGCGCTCCTGAGCTGCCTTTGATCGCAGCTTTCTTTTCTGGTTCTGTGAGCAGTTGTTGTGATACCGATATATACCGATGCGCTAAATGGCTACCATACCGATACTATTGACACGATACCGGTATTTTGTAACTGCCCATCTACTTCAACTTGAGAGCCTTTCATCCTTATTTTGGAAGACAAGCGTCTAACAAAAGTTTTTGTGCGACATTCTATGCAGCTGCGACGCAGGCAGAGCCGCTTTGTGCACGTTCGGACTTGGGCACTGCATGCGGCTTTGTGCCAGAACAACAGTACAGTGCTTGCCCTCGCGCCATGCCAACAGCCCTCATGCTGTTATGTGGCCCCCTATGGCTCTTCGTGGCGTTTTCCAGACGGTCGGCCCACTCTACTGGAAAGTCCGTTATGTGAGGTATGCGGCTCTGTGTGTAGAGTGAGGGGGCATACCCAAGAACAACAGAACACCTTCAGAGCATATCCATGCTCGCTCGCTTATATATTTTTAATGAATCGCCGCCGTATTTAGTTTGGCGGGTGGCCCTACCAAACAAAATTGAACCTGTGTCCTTCCGTCACCCGACGCCCCCCCGACCACTCTGTTATTCGATCTCCCAGAAGCAGTGTGTGTGTGGTGGTGGTGGTAGATCAAGTCAGCGACGGTGCGTTTGACGAAAGCAGGCGCATTGGTCGGCCACTCCGTCTCGCTGCAGACATCTCAACCAGCTTGTGTACATTTTTGTATTGAGGCCGTGGGCTGTTATCAGGCAAGCCATGCGCTTTCCGTTTCGCTTTTTTTGTCGTTTTCTTTCTACTAAATCGGTTATTGTTCCGCACTGACTTCCTCTGAGCTCCTAACCCATAACCCGTCTGAGCTATTCATAAATAAACCCATAACCCATCAGTTAACCAGATTACCACTAAACCGGTGAGCCGTATACAGCGGTCAAATCGAAGATTAAACGACAAAAGAGAACTTTTGCAAATGTTCCGACATGACCGAATAACATCTGCTTAGGAATGACTTGACATTTGTAGCAAGCACCTGTTAGTTGTTATTTATTTTTCAAAACCCATTTGACCGCCACTTCTCTAACATTGGTGTCGGCGTCCATGTTTTTGACTTGATATTTGTAATGAACAGGAACAACAACGTGCTTGACGTTATTCGGCGTATTAACCGGCTGTAATTCACGGGTTTAATTACGTAGAAATGGTTTCAACCCTTAAACCCATTTTCTTGTCCAAGCTCCCTCTCTCTTGTTCGAATTTGGTTGTTCCCTTTCATTCTTCAACGGATCCCACGGAGGCACGCTGGGTGCCTCGTCCTCTGCATGGATGAGCTCGTTCATTTCCACATCTGCAGGCTTCCAGACACACCACACAAACAGCCTCGCTTGTTGTCCTGCGTGAATACCAAATACAGAGCAGCAACCGAGCAGATCAGGTACAGGCCACGATGACCAAGGATACGCCGCGCGCGCACGACGAGTTCCTCGTGCAGCACCTCGTGGACCCAACCGACTGGGTCTCAGACAACGAGCGCACGCTCTGTCACGTCTGCACGCGCCAGTTCTCCACCTTTCGCCGCAAGCACCACTGCCGCATGGTGCGTTTTGCGTTTTGCGTATGCTCTCTTTATACTCAGCATCGTTATCTAACCGCCCCCTCTATTGTTGTTGCTCTAGTGCGGCGAGATCGTGTGCAGCAACTGCACGTTGCTCAAGAGCGCGCTGCTCGCGACCATCGGCTACACGCGCGTGCGGGTGTGCGTTTCGTGCGTCTTCAATCACGCGCACGCGCAGAAAGGGCGCGCGGTGTGCTCGTCCCCGCACGGCACAAGCGGCGGCGCGCAGACGGCGTCGTCGACCGCGTCGTCCAACAACGCGAGCCCGACGCAGGAGACGCGCGAGTGGCTGAGCAGCCACCTGCACTCGCCGCTTTCCAAGTCGGACGACATCGACTACGACTCGGAGGACTACGCCGACAGTTTTGACGGCCTCCACAACAACCAGTATCAGTACCAGCCGCAGGCTCAGCGTCGGAGCCCAAGTAACAACAGCAACAACCAGAAGAGCCCAAGCTACCGGACCAACCAGCAAGACGCCTCCTCCGAGATCGCAGTGTCATCGTCACCCTCATCCTCCTCGTGGTCGCACCCGTGGCCCAAGCCGCCGGTCGCAGCTGACGAGGCCAGCCGCCTGCAGGCGCTGCACGCGCTAGACGTGCTCGACAGCGCACCAGAGAAGCCGTACGACATGATCTGCGACTTGGCCAAGGCGCGGCTGTCGTGCCCCATGGCAGCCGTGGGCTTCATGGACGAGCACCGCCAGTGGTTCAAGGCGAGCGTCGGTCTGGCACACAAGGTGATCCCGCGCAAGATCGCGTTCTGCGCATACACGGTGTTCACAAAGGAGCCTGTCGTGGTGCTCGACACGTTCAAGGACAAGCGCTTCGAGTACAACCCACTGGTGTCCGGTGCGGCCGCCGTGCGCTTCTACGCCGCGGCGCCGATCATCGACCCGTCGAGTGGCCACGCCGTTGGGAGCGTGTTCGTGCTCGACACGCGGCCGCGTGAGTCCTGCGACGTCACGATCCTCGAGCGCCTCGCGCACGCCGCGAGCGAGAACCTACCACAGCGCAAGCAGCCGCAGTTCGAGAGCTACGCGCCGTCGCCGCTCTCACCAGCGCCGTCGACGGCCTCGCTCTCCTCAGCCCCGTCGTCGGCAACTGCGTCACCGACGAGCAACAACTCGCCGGTAAAGTCGCAGCAACAAGTGGTTCAGCCGCAATCGCCGCCCCCTTCCAGCAACACTCTGACGACAATCTTGTCGACTGCGACCACCGACGCCGCTGGTGCTGGCAGCGACAGTACAATCGCGACCGGCGAGCAGATGGAAGTGCTGCTCATGCGCCTGCTGACGCAGAACACGGAGACGCAGCAGCAGCTCGCGACGCAGCAGATCTCCATCTCCAACACGCTCGGCTTCCACTCGACGCAGATCAACAAGCTCATGACGGACTTTGCGCGCATGGAGGCCAAGATCGAAGCCAAGATCAAGTGAAGCAAGCGATGGCGTGACGGTCCGCTACCCCCCATTGAGTTACCGGGGAGAGACTGAAGAATAGTTATGTTATTACGCGCTGCACCAAACGCAGCGCAGGAGCGGATGTGGAGAGCTGTGTGTGAATGTGATTGTGTGTGTCTTTGAGTTCGTGAGTGCATAAGGCAGTCTGCATGGGAATAGATTTTTGATCACCATCACAACCAGTGAAACAACAGCGAGTTTCGCAACTTCAGCTGAGCTTTTGTCTTCGTACGCAAGCATCTCGGGCGTGACACGGAAAGCCCCTTCATGGACTCACCATAAACAGACATTCGTACAAAATTGTGCCGCGTGTTTATTTATTCGTTGTTTTACGTAGCTACTTGATTATCGACTGCGCATTTTCTCCTGGAGAGAGCCGACAGACACGAGAGGGAGAAGAAGCAAAGGAGGGTCCTTCGCAAGACCGTCGCTCGTTCGTCTGCATTCGCTCACTCGCTCTCCCCATTCGAAGGCGTAGTCCGTGGCGCATGCATGTAAAGGGGGGAAAGAACAGAACAAGAAAGACACATCAGAGCGCTCTAAGCGTAGATGGCCTTCTGCTTCTCGATCTCCGCGATGTACTTCTGCATGGCCTCCTCGGTCGAGATGCCCTTCTTCTCCGCCCACGCGGCCCACTTGGCCTTGCCGGTGAGGTCGAACATGCCTGGCTTGGCGGTCTCGTTGTCGCCAACGGTGGCCTGCTTGAAGTAGGCGTAGAGAGCGAGCTTCTCGTCGTTGGACGGGTTCTTGGTGAAGGTCTTGGCGAGCGCGGCGGCGGCTTCGAACTGAGTCTTGAGGTCCGACATGGTGGCTTGTGGGGGAGTGCGTTGGTCTTCTTGGAGGAGAGGAGGGAAATGCGGAAGTGAGTTGTCGGGGGCAATGCTCGTTCGGCACGATTGATTGATTGACGGGTTTTGCGGGAGAGAGAGAGCGAAGGGGGAATCAACAAGCCCAAGTCAAGCAGTGACGCAGTTCGCCAAAAACGGGGCCGCGTAACGTAATTTCGTCCAATAGGAGATACATTATTGTAAAAAATCCATTTTGATTGGATAATAAAAAACAGTAGTGTGACGAAATGCGGCAGCGACACGAGCCGCGGATTTTGTCACCAGCAGCGAGATGATGTCGTTTGAACTGGCTGTACCAGTACCGCAACATACGTACATGTGAACTGCTCTCTGTGTGTGCGTGAGCGTGAACGCAAAGAGCACACGGCACGCAAGCGCTCTTCTCGCTAGCTACATGCAGGACGGCTCGTATCAATAATCCTTTCCGTTTGACGTGGCCCACATCAAACGGAAAATCATTTCACTCTATTTATCGACAGTTTATTGGCTGAAATTAAATATTTTGCGACATATTATTGGCTAAAATTGAATATGTTGCATCTGAGCCGATGGATGCGGTTTTTGAGAACTTCAACTTGCCAGCTCATTGCATTTGGTGGTCGACCGCAGCACCTCGTATGAATTAATACGCCTCGATCGCTCTTCAGCACACGCCATCTGCAGCTGACTCGTCAATTACTCTTTGCGTTATGTATAGCCAGTAAATAAATTGTCAATACCTTTTCACATGCGTAGCTGCAGCTGAGGAGCTGCTCGAAAGCACCGCCTCGATCGCGCAGAGTGAGCTCCAAGCCCTTGTACCGCACGACAGGCTGCACGAACAGCTACAGCTGTACAGTATTGACGGACTAACGTTGGAAGAAGCGAGTGCGTCACGATATCGTCATTTGCGTTGCAAAGAGCTGCCATGAAGTCACCTCAAGTTATCGAACTTAGTCCGGTCGAGTCTGTCAAACTTAATCGCAAATGCGAGCTTGTGGTTTCCAGTCGTCCAACTTTATGTTGTCCGTTGGCAACGTAAGTAATGACCCATGCGCACTTAAGGAAACAGTGCAAACTTTGTATTTCATATTGGCTTATGTATGCCTTACTTAACGCAAGTGCTTTCCAGAGCTCGATTTCGGACTTTTGGATGGATGGTTCCCAGCACTGCCCACAAAGAGGCGTTGTCGAAAAGCGCCGCACGATGAGCTGCTCGCGTCGTCCTCAGCTTCGCCCATTGAGCATTTGCGGCCTTCAACAGCGACCAGCAGCATATCAGACACGAGAACAGCAATGGCGCCGCAGCACCACAACGTGGTGATCATCGGAGCCGGCGTCGCGGGGCTGCGCTGCGCGCATCAGCTCGTGCACGAGAAGGGAGTGAAGGACGTGCTCGTCGTGGATGCGCTGGACCGCGTGGGCGGTCGCATCCTCCCGAACACGGACTTCATCCCGGGCATGACGGTTGAGATCGGCGCCGAGATGCTACATGGCGCCAATACGACGCTCACTCGTCTGGCCGAGGAGCAGAAGTGGGGCTTGCGCGAGATCTTCACGTGGGCACAGGTGAGCTCAACAGGCGAGTTCGAGGCACATCTTTATTTTATATATTGTGTGTGATTGCATATACGGGGAGCCTTTTTACCAGTGCACTCGGTGTCGAGTGCGCTGGTCGCATCGATTAATCAGCCTCTGGTTAGCTCTACATGAGCCCAAATGACCAATTGGCCTTCATACGTATGCAATAGTAAATGTTACCTAATTAGCATCGCAAGGCGAGGAGCTTCGGCTCTTCATTCATGCTGTCGGTGTCACCAGTTCTTGGCCACCGGTTTTAGTATGTGTCCACCTTGCGAAGTCAGTCTGGTTTCAAACATACTCAACCAAAATTCTTTAAAACACACCACCATCAAAATAATTCAGGTTCCATTTCACAAGAAAAGTCTCCCCGTTCATGCTCACTCCTTAGACATGCTTTCTTATCAACGCCTTCTCTATATGTCTATTTTACTCACAAGTGCCGGGTATCATTTAATTTGTTTTCATGCCAGGGAGACGGCGGCCCGACGGACCCAGCGCCGGACGGCGGCATCGGATACTACTACCTGGGCGACCAGAAGCGCATGCTCGCGTTCGACGACGTGGACGCCGAGTTTTGCAAATTCAACGACGCAGTCGCGCACCTGAGCGAGATTGAAGATGTGGACGCGATCCCGCACGACCAGTCGATGATGGACTACTTTGTGAGCTGCGGGCTCTCCAAGTCCATGATGAAGCTCGCGGACGCCGGGTACGCCAACACGGCCGGGAGCAACTTGGAGGACATCTCGCTGCGCGTCACGTGCAAGTACGAGCGCCAGTGGATCGACCTCGAGGACGAGGGCGACTACCGCGTCGTGCCCACGTTCGGCCGCATCATCGAGCACTTCAAGACGGGCATTACGACCCAGCTGCAGTGGCCAGTGGCCACGATCGACTATTCGAACGCCGAGAAGATCGTGCTCACGAGCAAGAGTGGCGAGCAGATCTCCTGTGGAAGACTGGTCGTGACGGTGCCCACGTCAGTCTTCAAGGACATTGCGTACGTGCCGTGTCTGCCGCAGACCAAGGCCGACGCCGTGGACTCGTACGGCATGCGTCGCGCGGCGAAAGTGCTGATGCACTTCACCGACTTGTTCTGGCCCGCGAACGCGCACGGCGTGATCTGCTCGGACTGCTTCCTGCCCGAGTTCTGGGTGAACAGCTCCAAGGGCGTGGGCCACCTCATCCCGAACGGTGACGCGCTCGCCGAGGCGCTCTACGCTGATGACGCGCACGCTGACCGAGAGCCGCAGTACCTGGTCACGGGCTTCGCTGGATCGGACTGCGCGGACCGCCTAAAGTCCCTGGACGCCGACGAGATCATTGAGAAATTCCTCGACCAGCTCGACATGATCTACGGCACGGACGAGCGCCCGAGCCCGGCGCGCGCGAGCTTCGTCAAGGGCAAGTACGTGGACTGGGGCGACGTTGAGTACATCCGCGGCGGCTACAGTTTCCCTCGCGTGGGGCAGTCGGACTCGGCCGCCAGCGACCTCGCGCAGGCCATCGAGGATCGCGTCTTTTTCGCCGGCGAGGCCACGTCGTTCGAGCAGCCGGGCATGTCAGTGCACAGCGCCATGGACACGGGCACGCGCGCCGCGGATCAAGTGGCCGCATCGCTTCAGCCGTCAGCTTGATCTTCATATTTTCTTTTTGAGATGGACCATTGCGTGTGGTTGATAATTGAAATCAAACAAACTCGAGAACACCCTTCACATTTCACATGTTCGCCGTCACGATCGTCTGTTATCACGGTCAGTGGACTGGTGTTGGCATGGACTTGAAAGTAGGAGGTGCCACGAAATGTTGCATGTCAAGCTGTTCTACGCATTGTGCCAACTCTGCAGGTTATGATACTATCAAAGCTAAATTTGTCACTGTTCACTCACTCACATGTAAGAATACCTAGGGCAAATATTTATATCGAAGTTCTCCAGCCTCTTCCATCGGCGTGCTGGATTCTGGCCGATGCGCTTTCTTCTTCAGACCTGCGCTGCGCAGGATCAACTTGATGCTGTCGAGATGTTGCGAGTCGCATACTTACAGCAGCAGCTCAGTAGTATGTCGCAGCCGATTCGCGCTCCAAGCGGCTCAAGACGTGCTTTCCGAACGTGAAGCGCTTGAGGTAGTCGGCGTTGTGTCGGATGATGCAGACGATCCGCTCACGGTCGACCGGGTCAGCTTTATCAAGAAGCTTCTGAACGACGTAGTTTCCGTACATGTGCTTCATCATGGGAAGCAGTGGGCACGACGCCCCGGTTTCGTCGCATTGGAGGATGAAGTCGATGGTACGGGTAATCTCGGCCTTGGTCGAACGGTCCAGACAGGCTTCGACGACGTTGCTGGCATACTTGTGCTGGCTCCACCGACCGATCTCAGGGAAGACCGCATCCATCACCACCCGTCTTTGGTCTGGCTCGCCGTGGCTGATCACATGCTGGACGACGTAATTCCCGAACTGGTCTTTCACGAGATCGCGGCATTTGAAGACGATCTCGTTCACAATCGGACGGATCTGAGTAGGTGAGCAATGCTCCAAAATGCGTTGGATCACGCGGCAGCCGTACGAGTGCGTCGAGTAGCCGGCGGCGTTGCCAACGATGTCGTCGATGATGAACTGGACGTCTTCGCCGGTGACTCTGCGCCGCATTCCCATAGTCTCACCAGACTCAACGCTCCGCTTCCAAGACGCCGCTTCAATGCACTTCTGGAGGACATGGTTGCCGTTCTGATCGGTGATGCACTTCAGAACATGCCCTCTCAGCTCCTTGATCAACAACAACTGCTCCTCGACTTGGGTGACTTCCAATGCCTTCTGGATAACTCGACAGCCGTATACCTGAAGTGCAAGACTGATCAAGTTGGTCCTCATCTGCTCCACCAGAAGTTGCTGCTGTTTCACTGATCCATGCTCGAAAAATTTCTGGATGACGTAGTTGCCAAAGACATCCGTCATAAGAAGAAGCGCGTTGGGGAAGATCTCTTCGAACGCGTCGTCTTTGGTTTGATCGTCTGCCTTCTCCAACTTCTGCTGGATGAATCTAGAGCCACTTTGGTCTCTCGCGAACAGCAGCAAGTGCCCCTTGATTGCGGACAGCTCCCACTTGTCAGACTTGGAAGCCGAGTTGAACTCTTCAAGAAGACTGTTCGATGAGTACGAATGAGCGATCGGGTGCACCATCTCGTAGTCAGCTCGGCGACTGGATCCAGACTTCGAGCGATAAAGCGCGCTTGGATGCGGGACAGCATGCTGATAAGTGTCGCGAAGATCGAAGCCATGCACCGGTCGAGGTGTCACGTACGATTGGTAGTCTCCGCTTTGTCTTTCAGATGCCTTCATAGCTTCATATATGCCGCCAGTTCTGGGCTGATAGTTAGAAGCAACTCGACGACCTGCAAAGTCAAACTTGGTGGCGGGGGCACCAAGTGCAGCCGCACCGTTGTAGTACGCGTCTTCATTCAACTCCCACGGATGCTTCGGCTGGTCGCTTGCAGTTGCGCTTGGACGTCCACGGTATACAACGGGTAGATGCGGATGAACGGCAAACGCTGACGGGCTCGCGTATGAGTTGGAGTGCGCTGGCTGGCTCACGCTCCTGTTGAGCGAACGGTTTTGCTGATACCCTGCGAAAGGGAGCCCTCGAGCATTTTGACTGCCAGGGCGCATATCACCAAACGAGAAGCCTGGCGAGAATCCAAGGCCATCGTGGCGGTATCGCGGTTGGTCGTCGAGGCGCAATCTCTCCATGCCTTCAATCTCGTCTCTCGCGAAGAGCGAGTCGCAGCCGCCGGCTGGGACTGGATCATAGGCACGCGTTGGCGCACTCGAAAACTCCTCTTGAAGTTTGCCGATGAGCGATAGACCTGGCGGCAAGCGGCACCCCTCAAAACTCTCGTCGTGGCTTGAGCTCACTGAACACGCCGAGCTGGACACGTTCGAGTCTTGGTTCGAGTACCCCGGAGTGCTGTCATAAGACAGGTCCGAGACCACATGGGTATCCGAGTGGTCAGGAGAGTCGCACAGGAAGCTGTACTGGTTTTGCTTAGACGGATTGCCCCAGACGTCGTTCATTTCTTCATTGGGTCTGCACAGCACGAGGTCCTTGCATTTGAGCTTGCCCTGGAAAAAAACGATCAGTCAGTAAAGCAGAGTTGTATCTCAAAGAGCGTATCGAAGTAGCACTCACCAAGCTCAGCGAGATTGGATCCTCTTCTTCTTCTTGGTTATCTTCATAGGGTCCATTCTACAACAAGAGATAGTGTGAGAAACTGAATAGAGCAACAAGTATGAATAAAGAAATACACACTTACTTGTTCTGCGATGGGCGGCGCACTCCACGATCGCTGAATATCCATGCCGATGGACGCGGGGTTGCACTGAGTACCAACGTCGGATTCTTCGCTTTGATTATCTTTCGTGAAGCCGAGGTTGCGCTTGGATCCATCCGAAAGAGGATAAGTCATCTGCGTCCCGGGCTTCATTTCTTCACGAGGCATGCCGTAGTCCAGCGAAGATGAGTGGCCAACAACTGCGTGCGATGGAGGAGTTGAACTTGGTCGCTGGTAGAGTCTTGAAGGTCGCTTGATTCCATCCGTTGACCACATCGATGAGGAAAAACTGTCTGGAAGGCACTTGATTGGATCTTGCAGCTTCACTCGAGTCAACTCCACCGGATTGCCAAGATGAGCAGGCTTCTCCTGACCGAGCAAGCCATTTCTGCGCGGCTGCGGGATAGCTTCTCCTTTTTTGCCTCTCGACGTCTTCATATCTGTTCGGCCCATCGAGTTCGTTGTCAATGCAGAGCGCTCCGTTGTCCCACAGCGTATCAGCAAAACAGCACGGCAATGTACCCTTTCGATCAATTGCGCGGCGCGAGGAAGTCTGATCGACGAAGAGCCGAGTCTTGCGTTGGGATGAGGGTGAGGCAATCTCGACGCCGATGTTCAAAGCCCGTCAGAGTCTGCACGTACAATCACGAGTGAGCCAAACGTTCAAAAGGTGGCGCTGCTGCTGCAGAGACGCGAAATTCTCCGACTGCCGACTTACCAATGCACAGCGAGGGAGAGCTGCTGCTGTTTCTTCTTCGCGCTTGTTCGCTCGCTCTTCTTCCGCTTCCGTTGGATCAAGTGAAACGCCGCTGCTGCGGTGGTTGGTTGGACGGGTGGGGTTAGCGCGTGCGACCTTGAGTTCTTCGGCTGTGGGTTCCGGTCCGCGGGTTGAGCGCGAGACTGCAGATTGAGAAATGAAATGGTTCAACCCGCACGCGCGCGCACTGCGCGTCGTTATTTTTGAGGCGGCGCGGTTGGTTAGTTGCAGTTGCTCCTCTCGAGTCAGAGTGATTCAACGGCGAAATTTCTCAACTGCGTTTCAAGATCGAGAGGGAAAATTACCGTAATTTATGAGCTCGTTCAAACGCGCGACTGGTTTTCAGTAACTTTTGTTTTTCCGAACAATTACAGCAGTCGTGGACGAACGACATCGATCAGTCAGCGCCAGGCATGGCCAATGCGCCGTCACGGCAATCATCCGTCCTCCCCTCTCGCTCGATGGTACTCAGCTGGATACCTTTTCGCTGGATGGATCGCAGTTCCGGATCTATACGCCATCTGAAGCAGCAGCGCCGCATCTTTTCATCTGGAAATCTATTTAGAAGCGTGTGAAAGATCTCGACTGGAGGGCAACTTTCTGATATTTCGCGCTTTCATGTGATCGTTGGGGTAAATGTGTCACTCATTCATACAACACTGAACGACTGTGGTCGTTTAACCGTTTGTTTGCAAGCAGCAAAAAGACAGTTGGTGGTTGTGGTGGACACTGGTGCACGCATGCTGTGACCGACGGTGTCCCATCACCTCCCATGCAAACGACGTGATCAGAATGGACTCGTCGACGAGAAAAGTGAGCCCAGTCTTTACGTTGCATGCATGTGTCACCGCAACGGCGCGCAGCCAGCACACGGCTCCAGTCGTTTAGGCGCTTGAAAGAGCCGGCATGCGGATTGCATATCGTGACGACACATAATGCGCAACAAAAGCTCATCCTCCACTTTTTTCAAAAGCGTCCGTGGATATCCGGTCTTCTGTTTTTTGTTTGTTTCGGGGATCGCCAGGTTGAAGCACCAACTCAGGTTGAAGCGAAATTGGCCATAAAACAATCATTTGTTGAGCTGATCATCACTCTAGATGTGATTGAAGAGACACAGTTCCATCTTTAGAGGGGTGGCCATCGTGTTGCATTCTTTCAACAGCAAGAGAAGATCGCGCTAGCGTCCATCTGTTTGGCGTGTTAAAGAGCGCGAGGCAGCCTCTACATTGGTTTCCCCTCGTGCAACCAGCTCTTCGAGCAAATGCGACTCGCATTCAATCGATACCGTGCCTGACCGTAGCCGCTGTGCAGATCTGTCCGTCTCTCTTCGCTGCCAAGCGTTGAGCGCCTCTCTCTCTCTCTCGTTTCCTTGGGCGAGTCTTGCACGCATTCAAAAGTATCCATTGAGGAGAGAGGGTGCACGCGTGTGCAGCCAAACTGCGACCGTCTCCAAGCTGTAGACGTAAATTACACCACGAAGAGACAGGGGCAACTTCAACGAGCAACGTCAATCAATCAAGTGAGTGCGCGACACAGTTCAGCGTTTCTTTCCCGTGGGCTAGCCGTGCAGCTGTACACGAAAAAGATTAGCCACTTGGCAATGCAATGGACGCGCATCACCATCGTTTCAGTGCAAAGGGAAGCCAGCACGTCACACAGGAAGAGGTTGTTCATTGAGGGAAAGGATCTACAAAAGTGCAACGTGAGCACTTCTTCCTTCTGTGCGTCTACAGGTTGCCCTCTCTCTCCCACACGCGTGCGTCTACGAGCGCTGTTGCTGCTTGAGAGTCAGCAGTGTAACCGCAGCAACGCCAGCGGTGACCAGAGAGGCAGTCGCCAGACCTTTTCGCGAAAGATACCATGGCTCCTCCATGGTGGCCTTCTTCGCAGCCTCCTTCTCTCTCTGCGCCTTGGTCTTGCGCGTGAAGATAGACGACTCGGATGCCGTGGAATCAGCAGCAACAGCAGTGGCTGCAGAAGCCGTTGTGGTCGACTTAGTGGTTGGCATGCCCTGCTGCGCGTAAGCAGCTCTGGCTCCTTCCTCGTGGCCGCTGCCAAAAATGCCGCCCCACCTCTCGCGCTCTTCGTTCTTTTGGTCGTTGATAAGCTTCGTCACGCGGTCCAGCAGCGCACGGCACGACTTGTCCTTTGGCGTGAGCTTCGCCGCGATGATTAGGTCCTGCTTCGCGTCGCTGTACTTGCCAAGCTTGAACGTCGCCTGCGCACGACGGAAGCGCGCCTTCGACGGCCACTCTTCAAACAAGACCTGGTCGCTGAGACCGATTCTGCCCATCCACGTGACAACATTGCCGTGGCGGTTCTCACCCAGCACGGTCAAGATGCTCAACGCGTTCGTGCATGCGATTTCAGCATCGTAGTACGCGTCCAGCTTGAGTTTGCACGCGCCAATGTTCAAGTGGCAGCGGATCATGGTTTGCAGCATCATCGCTTTCTCCTTGTGGGTGGCACCATCCTGGTCGACGCGCTGCAAGTAGCCGAGCGCTCGCAGGTAGTTGTAGATCGCGTCTTCGAGGCTGTTGTTGCGGAACTGCTCGTTGCCGGCGTCTGCCAGCGTGATGGACTCGGCGATCAGATCTTTCGTCTTCATCTCCTCGATTGACTTCTCTGGGATCTTGACGTCCTTCTTCTGCACAAACAGACGGGCGTATTCCGTCTTGACGATCACCACTTCGTCGTGCGGACGGATCTCGTCAATAAAACCTTCGCCATACGGAGTCGATACCTTCATGTGCATGCGCAGGTGAGGCTCGTTCGGCTCCTCGTGCACAGCATCTTGACGCAGGTACGCGAGCGTCGGATTCTTCGAAGCGGCGTCCGTGTCCAGCTGGACCACGTACATTTTCGTCTCCTTGCGAAACGCGACGACAACACCGCGCCCGAACGGCGTCACGATGCGACTCTTGTCCGGCAGTGGGGTCACACTCACAGCGCCTGGGTGGTGCGCGTCAACTTGGAACTGATTTCCTGGAATGTACAAACCAGCCTTGGCGGTCGCAGTGCCAAACGCAGCTGGGTGCTGAGCTTGCGCTTGGAGCACGGCCGCAGTCTTTCGAAAGTGCTCGCTGCTGTCGTCATTCTCTTTCTTCTTCAGCTCCAATGCGGCGATTTTTCGCTCGTGAAGCTCCACAAAATTGTACTCGAACGTGATGCGCACCAGCACCTTGCACTGAGCAGTCGATGAGAGAGCATGCGCAGATGCTGGAGTCTTGAGGCTAATCCACTTCTCGTGCGTGCGCTGATCCAAGAAGTTGCTGCTGTTGATCTCCACTTCGCCCAACACGATGTCAGCGATGATGCCAGCGCTGCTTTGCACGCTGAGCTTGATCGAGAAGCTCTTCGACTTGACACCTTCGTACACCAACACTTCGTTCCAGTACGCGCGTCCTTTACTCGCTTCAAGCGGTACGGCAGCAGTACGCAGGTGCTTCTTCGTGGACTTCTCAAACGCAGACAACGGGGACACCATCGTTGACACATACAGCGCAGGGTCATGCGAGGATGCGTTGCCGAGCACCGGATTTTGCGCGAGCACATCGGCGAGCCCTTCCGCTGCCACGACTTCCACACGCACGCGACCGGCGGCCTTTCCCGAGCTCTTATTGAGATCGACGCCGTTCTTGTTCTGCTTTGGCTTCACGAACGACTCCATGGCGTGCTGCACCTCACTCTCAAGCTGGATCGCGATCACCTCGTATGGCGACAGCGACACGCTTTCCCACATCATCGAGTTGCCGAGCGACGACGAGTTCGACTTGGACGACGACGGCGAGCTGTTGAGAGAGCGCACGTCGCTCATGGTGGCAATGCGACAGACAGCGAGCGAATTCGGCAATCGCTGCTGGTGTCGTCGCAAATTATGATCGCGCGTCAACCATTTCTCTCGCACGCTTTCCACATCAAAGCAAGCGCTTGGGTGAACCGGTTCAACTTATGAACCGGTCCACTTGAACCGGTAGTTTTTTGCTCTCTTAAATTACATACCGGTACCGGTATTTGAGACCAGTATCGTCACCATATGCAAATGCGGAGGTTGTCATCATCATCAGTCTGAAGATTTCGCAAAACGCCCGCGAAGCCGAGACGAGACGAGAAGGCATGGGCATGGGCACGAGGCAGAGCTCTTCTCCGGCGGGTGGCGCTGGAAACACTATGCGCGCTCGCAGGTCGGATTCTTCACGCGTCAAGCAGCATCTGCAGCAGCAGGCGTCACCATTGCGCGTGATCTCGATCGACCGCCCCAAGCGCATGAAGCGCGCGCTCGATGCTGCGACCGAGCAGCCAGTCGACTTGACGCTTCAGCGGTGGCGCACGCACATCTTCGGGCGCCAGGCGAGAAGCTCAGCTCGTCGACGTGGCTACGAATCACTTACACACGCATCTGGAGATGATGATGAACGTGATGGTAATGCATTCGCGAACAACGTGGTCGTGAGCGCCAAGTACACGGTGTGGAATTTTCTCCCGCGCGTGCTGCTCGCGCAGGTGAAACGGCCGTCGAACCTCTACTTCCTGTTCATCGCAGCGCTACAGACGATCAAGGAGGTGAGCAACACGAACGGCGTGCCAACGATCCTGCTGCCGCTGACCTTCGTGTTCATCTGCAGCGCGATTAAAGAGGCGCTGGAAGACCGCGAGCGTCACCGAGCAGACGCGCTCATGAACAGCAAATCGGTGCTCTGTCTGAGTGCCATGGGCGACTGGGAGCTCACGCAGTGGGGCGACGTGCAGGTGGGCGACATCGTGAAAGTGCTTAATGACGAAACGGTCCCGGCGGATCTCTTCATGCTGCGTGCAGAAGAACTCGACGACCCGAGCGCGGACACTGAGGTCACCACCAGCAAGCTTCAGCATCATGACAGCGACGAACTGCAAACTACTCGGCCACAGTATGAGCAGATCGACCTTTCAGAGACTGGAGAACGGGACAGACCACCGCCATTGTCACCGATGCAGCAGCGCTCAGGCGGCAACTTGGCGTACATTGAGACGAAATCGCTCGATGGCGAGACGAATTTAAAGATCCGGACAGCAATCCCACTGGTTGCGACGCTCTCGTCGCCTCCGTGTGATCTTAATACGCTCCGTGGCGTGATCGAGTGCGAGCCTCCGAACAATCGCATCGCGACGTTCGATGGGAGTTTTTCTGTGACTTTGGATAAGGATCAGGCTGCCGCGTTGGGTCTTCAAGGCGCAACTGATGGTCAAGCTTCGCCAGCATCAGCAACGGACTCGACCAAGACGGGCCACCACTTTCTACAGCAGCTGACGAGAACACCAGACGGGTCATTGAGTGCTCGAGTCCCGATCACCGCGAAGCAAATGGTGCTGCGCAGCTGCGTGCTTCGCAACACACGGGCGATTATCGGTATTGCGATCTTCACGGGCCACGAGACGAAAGTGTTTTGCAGCAACACGGACCCAGTCGTGAAGACATCTTCCGTGGAGCAGCGCCTGAACTCGCTCATCATTGGCGTGGTCTGTATCCAGCAGCTCGTGTGTTCACTGGGCGCACTGCTGGGCGCCTACTGGATGATCTCAAAGGGGAACGCGTACTGGTACCTGCACGGCTCGTCTCGCATTGGGTTGGACCAGTCGTCGTCGTCCCAAGATCAGTTCTCCAGGGCTGGCTTCCCATTCCAGGAGCTCTTCAAGCTGCACCTGCGGTACTTCATCATTATGCAAAACTTTGTGCCGATCTCGCTCAACGTCTCGCTCGAGTTTGTCAAGTACTGGCAGGCGTACTTCATCGAGCAGGATCTCAACATGTACGACGAAGTCTCGGATACCCCAGCACTCGTGCGCTCGTCGGCTCTCAACGAAGATTTGGGCCGGGTGCACCACATCTTTACGGACAAGACCGGCACGCTCACGATGAACCTGATGCTGTTCCGATTCTGCATGATCGATGGGAAGCACTACGGCGGCGAAGTACATGACGAGAGCGACGAGAGTGGCTCGCCTACTACCAGGAGGCGCGCCTCCAGTGTTGATCCACGCAAGTCGTCGCAGTTTGTCAAGTTCGATCCGACCGAGTTGTTTGCAGACCTACGAGCGGGAGACGAGCATGCCGACCACATTCGGCTCTTCCTGCGTCACTTGGCGCTGTGCCACACGCTCATTCCAGCAAAACCGTTTGCCGAAATGTGTGCGAGCGCATCACCAGAGTACTCAGCTTCGTCGCCAGATGAGCAGGCGCTCGTGTCTGCAGCAGCGCACTGTAATGTGCGCTTTGTGCACCGGACGCCGAGTGCGCTGACGATCTTGGAGCCGGGCATCGACGAGCCCAGCGTCTACAAGCTTTTGACCCTCCTGGAGTTTGATAGCGATCGGAAACGGATGACAGTGATCGTTGAGACACCAGAGGGTGAGATCCTGCTACTTTGCAAAGGCGCCGACAATGTGATTCTCGAGCGCCTCGCAGCAGATCAAACAGCCAAGGTCGACGAAGTCTACTCGCAGCTGTCCTACTACGCAAAGAGCGGCATGCGCACGCTGTGTCTTGCGTACAAGAAGATCGCTCGCGTCGAGTACGAGCAGTGGAACCAGCGGTTCGTATCAGTCATGTCGTCAATGGACGAGCTCGTGAAACGGCGCCAGGGGCTCCCAAACGCGATTGACCCCCTCATGCACGAGATTGAACTGGACCTGACACTCCTAGGAGTGACTGCTGTGCAAGATAAACTCCAAGATGGTGTGCCCAAGACGCTGGAGTTGCTCCAGCAGACAAACATGAAAGTGTGGACGCTCACAGGCGACAAGATGGAGACTGCGATCAACATTGGCTACGCGTGCTCGCTGCTCACGAGCGGCATGGAGGTGATGCAGGTATCCTCGGACGAGTACGTCGCAGTGGCGAAAGGACTCCAGGAGGTGGCGATGCGCCAGGAGAAAATCTCGAAGCTGTCCAATGCGGCCAAGTCCCTAGAAGCCAAGCGCCGTCGGCGAATGCAGCAGCAGACGCAGGGTCAGTCGTGGCTGCAGCATGCGAAAGTGTCGGTGGAAACTTTCCTCTTTGGTTCGCCACCACCAAAGAAGAAACGTGTCCGTGCTCGCAAATCGGCTCGTCGAGACAACGCGTCACATGGAATCTACTCGCCAGTGTCGACGCTCGATCGTGATGACCACGCGTCGGATGGCAACGAAGCGGATGATGATGACGAAGAAGGCGTTTTGCTCGCACGTGGCGGTCCATTGGCTGGCTTTGGCGCCAAGAACAACGCTTCTTCTTCTTCTGTCGCCACGTCGTCTATCGCCCTGGTCATCGATGGGAAATCGCTCGAGAACGCGCTTCGACCACGTCTTCGGCCACTGTTCTATCAGGTCACAAAGATGTGCTCGTCCGTGATCTGTTGCCGCGTCTCGCCCAAGCAGAAAGCCGACATAGTCGACTTCGTGCGCTTCTATGAGCCAGAGAGCATCACTCTGGCGATTGGTGACGGCGCAAATGATGTTGGGATGATCCAAGCTGCTCACATTGGCGTTGGCATCTCGGGTCAAGAAGGGATGCAGGCCGTGAACTCGTCGGACTACGCGATCGGTCAGTTCCGCTTCCTCCAGCGGCTGCTCTTTGTCCACGGCCGCTGGGCGTATCGACGTGTAGCCAAGCTCATGAGCTACATGCTCTACAAGAACGTCACGTATGTGCTGACGACATTCTGGTTTGGCTGCTTCTGCGGATTTTCCGGCCAGCCGCTGATCCTGGACATTGCGGCGCAGAGCTTCAACGTGCTCTACACGAGCCTGCCGCTCGTGCTCTTCGCTGTGCTGGACCAAGACATCTCGTCCGAGAGTGCAGCCAAATTTCCATATCTCTACTCGCTCGGCCAGAAGAACGTGCTGCTAGCGCGCCGCGTGTTTTGGCCGTGGATCCTGAACGGCATCTGGCACTCAGTGATCATCTTCTTCGTCTCGGCGTGGGGCTTCCAGGGCGATCTGCCGCTCTCAGCGCACCATAAGAACCATCCAGCGACCGTGTCGTCGAGCGGCCAAGGAGACGGGCTCGTCACGCTGGGCTTCGTCGTGTTTACGAACTTGGTCATCGTGGTGAACCTGAAATTGGTGCTCGAGACGTTCATGGTCACGTGGCACTTCCTGACCACGATCTTCGCGTCCATCGCGCTCTGGTTTGGCATTGGCTCGCTCATCTCGTCGCCAAACAGCCGCTTCCGTCACGCGGTCGGCGAAATGACGTTCCTGCTCAAGCTGCCGACGTTCTGGGCGCTCTGTCTGCTCGTTGTCACGCTCAGTTTAATGCGCGATCTGCTGTGGAAGATCGTGCGCCGCATGAATTTCCCATCGACGTACCACATTCTGCAGGAGCGAGAGATGCTGAGTATGAACACATCGCCGCGAAGCATGCTGAGCGAGTACAAGGGCATCATGTGGCCCGACGTCCAAGTGCCGATCCTGGATTACGCCAAGATGCTGCGCCAGATCCCTCCGTTCGAGAGCGCGCAGGAGTCATTTATGCGCTCGTCGCCGCTAGCTGAGAGCCTCATTTCCAGTAGTATCGAGCCTGAAGGTAGTCGGCGTATCCGAGCGCGTGCATCTTTCCATGCGGCCGAGCTCTACGAGGACAGGTTCGGTGCCTGGGAGGAAGGTGTTCATCACGAGCTCCACCAGCTCATTGACGGGAACTCTCCGTCGTCAGCAGCCACGGCTTCAGACACTGCAGCAACGACAACTCAGTCGACGCTGCCAGTCGACTCGGACGCGTTGCGGAAACAATACCATGGCTACGCGTTCTCGGAAGATGAAAATGTCGACAGCGACGTGGAAGCAGCGTCAATGTCGAAAGCGTCGGAGAAGTACAACAAGACCCCTCCTCTTCATACCGGTGGTTCAACAGGCCAGCCAACTGCTGGCGGTCGAACATTCAAGAAGATGCTCAAGAGCGTCCGCGGCCCCAAGAACGCCTAGTTTCTATTGAAATGGAAGACTTGTTCATGAACAAGACAAATGTCAACAACATTGTGAATACTGTGCGCGATCTCCGCTATTATCTGTCCAAACCGCTCCAGCAATGTCTGTCTGAACGAGACAGTCGCGTGACAACAGCTCGTCGGTGGCACTCTGTGGAGTCTCGCATGGCGCGCACTCGAGTTTCGCGTTGTGAAGATAGCGCCGCTCGCTGTATTTGCCTCTGCGTGCAGTGAGAACGGACCCGACCGTATTGGTGACCGAGGTGTACGGACGAGGGGTTCGTTCTGGCTGGAAATGATCAGTGAGCACAGCTTTGTACGTGCGGGGCGTGATGACTCGCTCAACAAGATCAGCATCAGCTTCAGGATCAGCTCTAGCAGCGAGATGCGAAGGCGCAACGTGCGACTTGGCTTGGTCTACACTCGTCTCTGAAGCCATGTTTGACACAAGCAGCACCAGGATGTTCAAGAAATCGCGTTCCTGTTCGAATAGAATTGTGACAAATGAGTTGGTGGCTTGCGACGGATGGAGCTCAACACTGACAGACAGACGTACCGGTTCCCAGCGAAGATCGCCATCTTCGTACTCGACCTGGAGAGCGCCCCCTTGCTGATCAACCTGGACGATGGATCCTGGAAACCAGGACGAGGACTCGCGCCAGAAGACGAGGACCTTGACTCCGAGCAAGGGAAGCAACACGACATTCTCATCATGTTGTGTGGCGCTGTGAAGTGTCAACTGGAGCTGTTGGAATGCCTCGGACTTCAAGGCGAATGCCTCAGGTGCGTAGCGCATGTACTCGCCAGTCTGTTATACAGATTCAAACAGACAGAACGTTAACAGTTGATCGAGTATTGCAAAGTCCGTGGTTGCAATATCAAAGAATCAGAATACAGAATACCTCCCAGGCTTGTTCTCCGTCGTCGTACTGGACAAAGAATCTACCGCTGAGCGCATCAGCTTGAACCACGCGCCCATTGAACCACTCACGCTCTTCTGCCCAATAGACCTGTACGTGGTCGCCGATTTCAAATCGACAGCTGCTCTTAACGTTTTGAGGAGCTACGGGGAGCCCAGGAGCTGACTTCGTCGAGTGCGCTGCGTCGATTTTGCTGCTGTCATCACCGCTGGAGGCCTCGAACGAGTCCGAGTACTCGTCGAACTCGTCGTCTTCGTAGACGGCGGACTCGTCTTCAACCAGCGCGTCGCTTTCGACAAACTCTTCACTCGACATCTTTTTCAGAAGTAAAAATATCTTTGTTTTTATAGCTATTTTGTAAAATACACATTCTGGCACAGCTGTCAATATTTAAACTCAAATTCAAACTTAAAATTCGCCACTGAAACTGTCAAAATTTAAATTTATACTTTAAGTACCTCCCTTTTTGTACGGGATTCATAGCACTGCATACGTGAGGGATTAAAATAGGCTAAAATATAATTAACGGTATAACATACCCGTCACAAAAATAAGTTTCCTATGTACTGATTTAAGTTATGTTGTTTGCGTCATCGCTAAAAAGCGGTTTTTGCTAAAAAGCGGCTGTTTCGCTCTGGCAGACTATCTTGGTTTCATTATGTCTTCGTCCCTTTTTCCAATCTAAATGATCCAGGGACGTATAGTATAGTGAAACCAGCATAGTCGTCTGAGTTGAAGAAAAGCCAAAAAGCCAAAGATGGCGTCGCAAGTGCTGTCGTCGGCGAGCGTGCTGTCACTCCACCTGCAGCAGTACGCGCATCTGCTGACTGATTTTTGGTTCTTCGAAAGAGTGCTTGCGTGCTCATGCAGGAGAAGATGTCCGTGGAAACTGCATGGACAGTGTGCATTCGTCCGTGTATTTTGGAGCTCAGCCCTTGGTGACCCTGCTGATGAGCTCAGTGCGCAATTTACCCGCTGATTGGCCAAGAATCCAGCCAATAAAACACGTTGTATATGGCTGCAATTTATCACAGCAGTTGATGCGCATTTACGGGTTGAAGGCAGCTTCCTGGTGAGCATGAGTCCCTGACAATGGAAGCGTTTTCTCAATAGGTACGCATCTTTTTCTAATCGGATTTTGCTACAGCTTGTCAACACAGAGTACCGTCTCCGGAGCTAGCTGTACGAATGGTCGGACCGCAAGCGGCGTTAAAGATTGCACGAGCAGCCGAGCCGTTCGTTGAGCTGCTACTCGGCTCATTTTGGTGGGCTTTAAAGCTCATGCACAAGCTACCAAGGGCTGCTTGGCAGTCTCAAACGTGCCTACAAACATCTAGAAAGCGTCGCAAACGAGATGAGCTATCGCAGGAAGATGGAGAAGCTATCGCAATAGCTTTCTTAGCTAATATAAGCAAAGTGCTGTCATTTTTTCTCTCGACACTCTTTATCTAAATAGAAAGGTTTATTTCTGATACTTTAGTGGTAAAAATCAACCTCTAAATAAGTAATAGAGGATCTGTGTGAGATAAGGAGGAACACAATTAAAAATCCCACATCGTATCTATTTGAACCCGACAAATGAGAGCTTATCTATGCTTCTGTCTCTGCAACTGAACGAGAGGCGATCACAAGATCTTCTCTGGTGAGAAGGCGTCCAGCGACGTCCACAGTCTTCCTCGTCGGGCGCTTTCGCTCTTCAGGACCTTTGGCGGGGAGAGTGAGTATTTCTGCACAAACAGCTGCTCTGTGCTGGAGCCACGACGCTGTCTTCCTTTTCTTCCTTGCGCCTCCACTGTTGAAGAGGTCGTACCGGCATCGTAGTTGGCTTGTTGAGAGAGGAAAAAGACCCGCAGCACGAAAACCGGACTTGGAGTTGCTCCCGATGACCGATTCATTCCACGCTGCAGAGCCCAGTCGGATAGCAGCTCGCTTGTCAATGTGGTAAGAACCTAATGTTAAACAATACCCGCCACAATTAGTGCAATTCGTCATCCTGAACATGAAAGCAACCAAAAAGCTTGTACCTGTGTCGAACATGAATTTTCGCACCAACGCGCGAATTCTCTTCTTGTACGACGAAAACACTGCAATATCCATTGGCTGAACCAAGTGAGTCGCGTTTGCAGGAAGACAGACAAACCGAATCCCCAGCGCCTCACCTGCTTGGATAAGCTCGAGCGACAAGCGAGACAGATACCCATCAAACAATAGCAGCAGCGGACGCTTTACCGTTGACGGCACCGAGTTAGAGAAGAAATGAACCCACTTGACGAATACCGTTCGATTGACGGACCCCGATGAAGTGCTCGTCACTCTTGCTCCGCTGACGTTGCACTCGTCTATGATGTGATGGCTTAGGCGCTGATCGGGGAGGATAAACAGCGGCGGGATGACGTGGCCCGAGGCGCTTCTGCACGCGACGACAGACAAATGGAAGTTGGGAGAGATCGTCTTGGCCCACACGTTGCGGGAGCCACGCAAGGCGACCACACGCCCGCTCTTTTTCCTCGTCATGAAGCTGGTCTCATCCATATTGTAGATTCGGGTTGCATCGAGGTTGTCTTCGATTATCACTTTCAGGAGGGTCTGAAACAGCAGCGACAGCTTCTGAAACGAGCACTCATTCCTTGTGCGCGACACGGTTTGCGCTTGCCTGTCTGTTAGCTCCTTGTTGCACCCCATGAATTTGCCATACCAGCCGTCTGAGAGAACCACGCGCTCACCCGACAGCATCATTGCTATCTTGCTGCCTTGCATGAGGATCTCCGCGCGGCAGGCTGGCGTTCCGTTGCTTTGCATGCCGTGGATCCATGAGACGAGATCAGCTTCACCGTCGACAGTGAGCATTGGTGGTGGCCCGTGGCACGCATGGATCATCGGGGTGCCGTCGCGGCGCATCTTCACATACTTTGCAATCGTGTGAACTGGCACGCGCGTGTCCTCTGCAACAGCAGTCGGTCCTTCACCGGCAAGAACTCGGCTCACAGCACTTGATAGCTCTTGGTCTGTGTACTGTTTGCGTTTCTACATGGCGAGAACTACGAAATGAGCCCCACATGTACTCTCCTTCTCGTGCGCGCTTGCGCTGCTCCCAGTTTTCCCGCCATGGTTTTGGCGGGAACGATCAGTTTTGACAAAAATTGGCTTTGTGCAGACAAAGCTTGTTTTAACCAATAGACGCTCTTTAAAATCTCAAAGTTGATTTGATTAGACAAAAAGTATCCGCGGCACTAAACTGAGCGGAGCGCACTAAACCGAGCGCTTACGTTATGCTTTTGACATTGAAACCCTGGCAACCCTTTTGAATGTCAAAAACATAGGACTGTAACCAATACAAAAGTCAAGTAAAAAGTCCGATGGTTTTGATATCGCGATTTTTTCCAGCTCAAAAAAGGGAAAATGTATTTTTCGAAAAACGTGCTCCTATTTCAATATTCGATCAGCCTGAAATGTCAATTCTAAAAATCAAAAAGAGGAAATGTATGGGAATATTCAAGACAAGAAAAAGGTGAAATTCACAAGAGTTATATTTGCCACTGAAATTGGTGGATGGCTCTGTGTGCGTCGCTTGAGTGCAAATCAAGCATTGCCATTCGAGAGAGAACGCTGCATCTGTCCGTCCACACGAGAGCAACGATGGCCGACGCAACACCAGTAGCAGCAGCAGACGCCGTGGCCGTGCAGGAGGCGCGCAAGCTCAAGCACGCCGAGAAGGAGCGCCTGGAGGTCGAGAAGCTCGAGCAGCGCATCGCGGAGCAGACGCCCGCGCGCGGCTCGCAGCTCGAGGAAGCCGCGAACTTTGAGTTCTTCCCGCTCTCGGACGCCACCAAGCGAGGTGCGTGTGTGACGGTTGCTCAAATGTACACGATGGCATTTGTGTTATGCGCTAGTATATTAACTTATTGCTGTGCGTGTATGTGAAACACAATAGGGCTGCAGCGCGGCAAGTTCACCAAGCCAACGCTCATCCAGACTGGTGCCATCCCACATGCGCTCGCAGGGTGCGTCTGCTATCCACATGGACCATTGACTATGCCACACACTGTATGCGTATTGACGCTCATACTGTTTGTTGTTGCTACTCTATTAGGCGCGACATCCTCGCGGCTGCGAAGACCGGCTCCGGCAAGACGCTGGCGTTCCTCATCCCGATCCTCGAGAAGCTCTACCGCTCGCGCTGGGACGTGGAGGACGGACTGGGCGCGCTCGTGATCTCGCCGACGCGCGAACTCGCGCTGCAGATCTTCGAAGTGCTGCGCTCGCTCGGCAAGATGCACTCGTTCTCCGCGGGTCTCGTGATCGGCGGCAAGAACTTCAAGGAAGAGCAGTACCGTCTCATCCGCATGAACATTCTGATCTGCACGCCCGGTCGACTGTTGCAGCACATGGAGCAGACGCCCAACTTTGACCCGTCGAACCTGCAGATCCTCGTGCTGGACGAGGCCGACCGCATCCTCGACATGGGCTTTCAGGCGCAGCTCACGTCCATCGTGTCGTACCTGCCGCCGACGCGCCAGACGATGCTCTTCTCGGCGACGCAGACCAAGTCGGTCAAGGACCTCGCCAAGCTTAGTCTGAATGAACCCGAGTACATCGCCGTGCACGAGAAGTCGGCGCAGGCGACGCCCAGCGGCCTCGCGCAGAGCTACGTCGTCTGCGGCCTCGAGAAGAAGCTCGACGTGCTGCTCTCGTTCGTCAAGTCGCACTTAAAGCAGAAGACGATCGTGTTCCTGTCCACGTGTCGGCAGGTGCGCTTCATCCACCAGGTGTTCTGCAAGCTGCAGCCGGGCGTGTCGCTGCTGGCGCTGCACGGGAAGTACAAGCAGGGCAAGCGCGTGGAGATCTACTACGAGTTTCTCAACAAGCCGGCGGCTGTGCTCTTCGCAACGGACATTGCCGCGCGCGGCCTCGACTTCCCGCAGGTCGACTGGGTCGTGCAGCTCGACTGCCCCGAGGACACGGCCAACTACATCCATCGCGTGGGCCGCACGGCGCGCTACAACAAGCAGGGCAAGGCTCTGCTGACGCTGCTGCCGTCCGAGGTGGAAGGTATGACGAAGGCCTTTGAAGACGCCAAGATCCCAATCAAGGAGATCAAGGTGAACCCAGCCAAGACGCAGAGCTGCCGCCAAAAGGTGACCTCGGTCGTCGCGGCCGACAAGGAGGTCAAGGCGCTCGGCCAAAAGGCGTTCATGTCGTACGTGCGCTCCGTGTACTTGCAGCCAAACCGCGCCGTGTTTGACGCGTCGGCGCTGCCACTGGACGAGTTTGCGCTCTCGTACGGCCTGCCTGGTGCGCCGCGCATGCCGTTCCTGTCCAAGCTCCAGGAGGATCAGCAGGAGTCCATGCGCGACGAGCTCCGCGGCAAGAAGAACGTGAACCGCAAGCTGCAGATGCTTAAGGACAAAATCAAGGCCGAGAAGGAGCGCAAGCGCCTGGACAAGCAGATGGCGGCGATCAAGGACGACAGCAGCAAGAAGAAGAGCAAGAAGCCAGTGGACGAGCCTGTTGTCATCGAGTCCGAGACCGACGACGAGGACGCGCTCATGGTCGTCAAGCGCCGTCACGACTGGGACAAGGACGACGCTGAAGCCAGTGACGACGAAGAGCTCATCGACCTGGACGCATCGCGCAAGAAGAAGAAGGCCAAGAAGATCCGCGTGGACAACGAGGTGTCATACAACCGCGTGGTCTTCGACGAGGACGGCAACAGCATGAAGGTGCTGGAGAAGATGGCGGCGCAGCACCTGGACGTGAACGAGGAGTTCGCCGACGTGGAGGCCAAATCCAAGCAGTTCCAGGCTCAGGTGGCCGCGCGCCTCAAGGAGAAGGACGTCGAGGACCGCCGCCTCGAGAAGGAGCGCGTGCGCGCCAAGCACCACAAGAAGCGCATGAAGGCCAAGGGCGAGCGCGACGGTGAAGGCGACGAGGACGAGGAGGACGAGGAGGATGGCCCAGTGGGCGCTGTGCTCGGCGGCGCGTCGTCGGATGAGGACATGGAGAGCGGTGATGACGGCAACA
The DNA here is from genome assembly GCA_023334035.1 of Globisporangium okanoganense. Classification (NCBI taxonomy): domain Eukaryota; phylum Oomycota; class Peronosporomycetes; order Pythiales; family Pythiaceae; genus Globisporangium; species Globisporangium okanoganense. The sequence goes on along the minus strand of JAASFY010000004.1, from coordinate 28,133 downwards.
GTGATGACGATGACAGCGAGGACGAGGGCGAGGATAGCGACAGTGACGAAGGCATTGAAAAGAAGCGCAAGGTGGTGAGTCGCGATGCCGTTGCGAGCCAGGAAGAGCTCGCGCTGCGTCTGCTGCAGAAGCGATAAGCGCATGTTTTTTTTTGTTATCATCAGATCAGCCTTTTATTTCGCATTTTGCTATAGAGAAGAAAACACATACTAAGAAAAAAGAGAATTTGATTTTTTCATCCATTTTTAAGAGGGAACTATATGGGTTCATAGCATTTGTGGTGATGGTTTCCTCTTGCTCGTGTTGAGACGGATCGACGCAATCTTCCGAGTCCACTAAAGCAGCCGTGCGTCTTCGTAAAATGGTGGTGGGGTGGTGATGCAAGGAGCTCCCTGTTCATGACGGTGTCGAGATTAAAAGCTGCTGCAGCACCAGCTGGACTGCGAGTTCCTCGTGTCCGCGTGCGACGGACGGAAAGTGTCGTTCCGCTTGCTGACATCGGACTTGCGCTCAAAGATGTCCTGGTGCTCCAAGATGCTGTTCACCAGAGCCTTGGAGGCGTCGTCAATGTGCTTGTTCTCCTTCGCCGACGTCTCAAACCAGCCGGCAAAGCCATTGGTCTCGCAGAATGCGTCCAAAAAGTTGCGATCCACGTCTCCAGACAAATCGCACTGGCCATAGTAAAAAAATACATTTGTGTGAGAACACGGGACCAAAGCGTGACTTCAAGGCAATAATGGCAAATAGTATTTATTACCTTGTTGCCGCACAGAATCACTGGCAGCGGCTTGTTGTTCGGGAGCTCGACCTTTTAAAAGACATAGTAACAAGTGTCAGCACTACAAACGGTTCTGGAATTTCTTTCCAACTGCTCTCACCTTTGTGTCGATCTCTTTCTTCCACTGGAGTATCAGAATTTACGAGGAAGCACAAGCACAGCGTCAGCAACATATTGTTTGGTGCCATTATACCAATAGCAGGCAGCGTACGTACCTTAATCACGCTCTCAAACGTTTCTGGACGAGAGATGTCGTACACAAGGAGAGCACCCAGTGCGTCCTTGTAGTAAACCTGTCAACAGTCAAATATAATCCGTATAGATCAGTCTACTGCTCTCTCCGCTAATGCCCGATCCTCCACCAAATGCTCACCCGGTTCAATGCGCGAAAGTGCTCTTGCCCTGTGGGAAGAAAACAACAGAAGAAGCACCAAGCTGTTATAGCCATGCGCATACCCATGACTTGAGTACAAGAACTAAACCGGTCAACGTACCGGCAATATCCCACAATTGCAGACGCACGGTCGTGCCGCTGACCGTCACGGCCTTCAGCGCAAAGTCGACGCCAATCGTCGTGCGGTGGTGCTCCGAGAACGCATCGTGGACGTATCTAACGCGTGGTAATACGGCCATACACATACGCAAAACACCCGTTAGCTTATGTAGCTCCTCGCTTGATACCGCACCCATAGTGGATACTCTTTTTTCTCCACCTTCACTCGCACTTCAAGAGCACGTAACGACACGTAACAATAGGGACGCACCTCTTGATAATGCTCGTCTTGCCCGTGGCGGCGTCGCCCAGCACGAGCACCTTGATCACGGCGTCCTGTGCGGCATTCACGCGGCGTTCGGCCATCTTTCTCTCTCGCTTTCTTCTCTTCGCGGTTCAACTTGCAGAATAAAGTTTCTCTTTCCTGAGCAATCCCCTGCGAATGTGAATGCCAAACAACGTGATAAATCATAGGTATACAAATGCAAGCATAATTGACGTTCACCGGGTTAAAATGAGGGGTTTTAAAGTATTTAACTCGAAAATCGAGGTGCCATGAGCGCCAAAATGGCGAGCACGGAGGCGTCGGATCTGTCGCTCACTGCTGTGCGTGGTGTATATGTGGCAGATGCGCACCGTAAGCACTCTCTTCTGCTCAGGTGTCTGAAGAACTGGCGTGCGTTCCATCGCAGACGACGCGTGCAATGGAAGCAGCAGCTGCTGGCAACGCACCACGCGCACTACGCGCGTCTCTGGACCGTGTTCAATATCTGGCGGCAGCGAACGAACAAGGCGCGCGAGCGTAAGCAGGTCAGTTAGCACGCCTCGCTTTGTATTCTTGCTGATGTTTGACTGGTGCACGTGGCCTCGCATGTTAACCCACGCTGTATGGGTCATGATCGCGCATGTGGCTCAGCAAATCGAAGCAGCGTGTGCAGTTGGCGCCGGCTTCTGCCAGCGGCTCTTCTTCCAGCGCTGGCGAGCGTATGTTGCACAGCAGAAGCTACAGCGAAAGCAGCAGGCTGCTCTGCTTGCTGTGAGTGAGCGAGCGAAGCAAGTACGTGCTATTGACTTGTAAACGACGGTCTTTGTTGAGGCGTCACCCGTATTTGCGTCATTATGATCGATGCATTGCTCATTTTATGTTTGCTGCTGTGTAGCGATTGCTACATTTGTGCTTCAACAGGTGGAAGTCATACCGGCGGGAGGCTGTGAAGAGCGAAGATCGCAGTATGAACCAGAACCGAATGATATGCGCAAATGGGAACCGACTCGACCCGCGACGTCAACTTCGTGTCCAGGGCTCAGATATCCGCCGAACGACCCAGCAGCAAGTCACTGCTCCAAGTAGTACCAAGTTCCATAAGCTTCCGGTGGCACTAGCAGCTAATTTACAGTCAAAGGCGATGGGACGTCTGATGGAATCGCGATACAAGAGGCACTTCTTCAAGGTGAGAAAGACAACGGGAACAAATATAACCTGACAGAAATGCCGCACAGCTGACGTTTCTATATCGTATCTCTATGTATGTTCTGTAGATGTGGAGCTCCGTGGTATTATCAGGCATTCGACGCGAGCTTGAAAAGAAAGCTGCTCTGGCGCTCCAAAGCGTTCACTTCCAAGTCCGCCAGGCTGTCTCGCGATGGAAAAAGCGCATTTCTTCCGCACGTGACCGCGCACTAATCAAGAAACGCGCGTTCTTCTTCCTGTACTTCTGTCTTACGAAGAACTCGCTCACGCAGCTGAAGAAGCACGCCACCCTGCAGAAGAGAGCGCGCTCTGTAGCAGAAATGGCGAACAACAGAGTCAAAGAGCAGTCGTTACGGAAAATGGCCGCACTCTCCAGTCAGCGACACTGTCTCCGTCGAGTCTTTGCCGCTTGGCACGCTCGCAGTTCAGTCCAACGACAGCGAACTGAGAACCTAGCGACCCAGGCAGTCAAGCTGCTCGTCTACAACAAGTACCGCTCTCGACTGCTACAGGAAGCTTTTCATTCGTGGCACGACCGGTTTTCACAGAAACAAGTGTACACGAGTGTCGTTCGAGTCGTTGAACGATACAGAGTGAGAGCAATGAGGCTCGCGTGGATCCACTGGCGAGAAGTGGTCTTTCAGCTTTTGCGTATTCAGCAATGGGAGAACAATCGCAGAGCGCAGCGTCTAAATCAAGTCTGGGTTTCCTGGAAGCTTCGCACCCAACGAACGACCACGAAGGAGCAGAGTCGACGCCTCGCAGTGCGATTTGCCTATCAGCGCTTGCTGAGACGAGGCTTTGAGGGGTTCCTGATCGCTCTCCACCAGTCACAAGCAGCAGCTGGAAGTGCGGAATTGATGCAGAACAAGCGAATCAGAGCCATGCTCGTAAGTTGCTTTGCGGGGTGGCGCACGTTCGCTTCGCACAACCAATTACGTGCACGGAGGAAAACGGAGGCGGCTTGTAATTACGAAGCCAAGCTGCTCAAGCGCGTCTTGAAAAATGGGTGGACACGGTTCGTTCAGTCGAAATCTTCAAAGAGAACCAAGTTGGAGAGTGCACAGGAGCATTTCAATCAGCGCTTACGGCAGAAAACCTTCCAGGGCTGGAAAGAATCCTGGATGGAGCAGAGACAACGACAAGAGCTGCTAAACTTGAAGGCTGCGGACTTTGTCGAGCGTACAAACCGTCAACGCAAAGCCCAAGTGCTACATCAATGGCTGGAATGCCTTCACAAGCGACAAACGAGGCGTCTCGTCAGTGCCCATGCGCGCGGCCAGTGGCAACTCAAGTTGCTGCAGAAGAGCTTCTCTGGCTGGATGTCACGCATCGCTGAGCTTCGCTGGCAGGAGATCCAAACCCAACGTGCTCGTCAGCAGTATGAAGCCAAGCTCAAGCTCAAGTGTTTCCACTTCTGGAAACGCAAGTTGGTTGCACTCAAGCACTATCGCGATACAAACCAGAGGGCGCTGGTCCACTGGAAGCTCACGGTTGAGAGGAAAGCGTTCGTGGGCTTGAAGGAGTACGCTGAACGGAAGAAACGCGAGCGAGCTCGTATGCACGATGCGCTCGAGTTTCGCCACCGACTGATCGTGAGTGACGGCGTGCAGCATTGGATGACTGCGGCGCTGCACTTGCAGGCGCAGCGCGAGATCCACGTGAGCCAGTCGCAGGCACGCCATGCGGCTCGCATTTGGCGTCTCGTCGCTCGCATCGCGCGTCACTGGCGAGCTCTGGTGGTCAACAGACGCGTCTCACCAGGTGATACCTACTCTGTGAAAAGCTACGGATTTGCTCGAAGAGATTCAGATCCGTGGCTCGTACGCCAGGACGAGAAGCGAATTGGTCAGCATCGAGCGCCGCCGATTCCGACTATCGGAAAGGAGAATCAAGAGCCTGTGGAGAACAATTTCCGAAGGAATTTGACGACAGTTTGTCGATCGGCGCTGTCTGGGTTTGTGACGCTGCCCAAGAACCGTCCGCAGCCTCGACGTCCCATCGATCTTCTCCTGGCGAACGCTGCAGCTGGTGATGCTGGACGACAACGACAAGAAGACCCACCGGCTCATGATGAGCTAACGATAGCGTATAATTTGGATACGAGCGACCTGCACGCCAAGTACGGATTCGAATTCCCCGCTCAGCCATTCCAGCCACTCGACATGAACCACCAATTCCAGCAGCAACAGCCAGCTCCACATGTGGCCCATGAAACGAGAGCATCACTGAGAAGGCAGTCTATTGACAGGCCTCCTGTTGTAAAAACTCGTCCGCCACCAATTTCCCAACCAAATCAACGCGAATCGACGCTTTCGCAACTCGATGCCCTCGAGGCGCAACTGCAGGTCTGGAAGACGCGCAAGCAGGAGCTCAGAGCCCTTCAATTTAAGATCGAGAGCTACAGACGACACATTCAAGTCCCTTCATCACGACAGAGGTACAATGTTTGCTTGCACTACTGCTCTATATGGTCGACGATTTGTGTTGCTCAAGCTCTAACTTTGTCATCTCATGCTTGATACTGTTTGAACAATGATCCGCAGCCCATCTACAATCCGCCAGATGCAACTAGAGCTCTCCACCACGGAGCAACAGTACGACACGCTTTCCAGCAAGTGGCTCGTCTCCAAGGAGCGCATCCGGACGATCAGCCAAGAGATCCTGCGTCTCTACGCCGCCCTGCAAGTGACCAAGTAAAGGAAACCTTTGTATCAATGAAGAAGCTCCTTGTATTCGGCTGAGAGGCGCTGGCATTTCTCAAAGGCTTCCAGGAAATGGCTCTCTTCGAGTCCGTGCTGCTTGTACCAGTGGACGTACGCCTTGGCGTGGAACTGGCGCTGTGCCCGCTGCAGAAACTGCTCGGCGCTCGTGAGCACGTGGCCGTTGTTGGTGCAAATCGTCACTGAGGCCTTGCCTCCGTGTGAGGCGAATGGTGGCGATGGCGAGTACGAGAGCACGGACTGGTACTCCGGATCCCAGGCCACGCCGGGAAAAGCAGCGTCAGCCGTGAGCTGAGCTTGTTTGGTAGCAGTGGGGTCGCTTGGATAAGGAAAACCTCGGAAGATCGTGCTGCTGGCGAGGTTCGCGTATTGTGAGCGCGGGAACGACTGGGCGGTCTGCCGGAAGAGCTTGGTCGCGATGAACTCGACCTCGTCATCGCTCTTAATACTCGCAGAGCGAGACGCAAGCAGTGGAACCTGACACACGCCAGCGTGGAAGAGCGGATCTGAAGCCTTAGCAGCAGTCGCCTTGAACATTAGGGGCTTTGCACGCAACACTCCGGTTCGTACGTCCAGGAATTTCGCACTGGGCATCGGACAGAGATCGTGAAGCACCTTGCCAAAGTCGAAGGGTGCGACTATGACTGGTGGTGGTGACGACGTGGAGTGCGACCTGGAAGTCATTGGGAATAGCAGACCAGCGAGGTCTGCGGCTGCGACGTGGTTGAGCTCTGCGATCGAAATCTTGCGACTACCACCAGCAACAGAACTCTGGTAGTCAGTATGCTGGCTCTGGTCATGCTGGGACTGCAATGACTTCCAGTAACCCGCTGCACGCAGGAGCTCGTCGTTCTCCTTGTAGATGACGCAGTCGGCGTGCTCCTGCAGATGTGCGAGTGTGAAGACCGAGTTGTAGTTCTGCAGTGGCGTGTCCCCACACTTCCACGACGGCGCGACGGACGCGGCGACCAAGTAGGACCGTGGGTACGTGTCGCGGATAAGCTCCATGAGCCGGCAGCCGAGCCCCGAGCCCGTCCCACCGCCCAGTGAGTGCGAGAGCACAACACCTTGGAAGCAATCGGTCATCTCTACGAGCTTCTGGAGCGAGTCCATCGCCAGCTCCACGAGCTCGCGCTTGTCGTCATCGAAGGGCGTGAACTCTGGTGGTTGCCGTGAAGCTTGAGCTCGCCGTGGCTCAGTCTTTGAGGGGATCACGTTCCGCTGGAACCGCTGGAAGTTGTAGCCCATGGCCCAGTTGTTGCCTCGGCCCGACTGCTCGTAGTGCACGAACGCTGGCTGGTGGGAAGGTGACGGCCACGCAGAGGCGAGAAGCGACCGGATCACCTTTGGCTCCGTGTCCACGAGGACGCATCGCGCTTTGCGAGACTGCTGGTGGTAGAAATGGCGGAAGAAGAGCGGTGGCGTAGCCGACAATGATGGCGACGGCTTCTTCTTCGCAGTAGGCGCTGGCGACGGTGTCCACTTCTGTGCCGTTGAGCTCAGCTGCTTCTTCGTTGGTGCGACGGGATCTTGGACATCATCGCTGCCCACGAGCTGCCAGAACGCCGCGCCGAGCTGGTTGCCGCACTGCCCGACGTGCACGTACGCTGTCATGACATGCTCATTTTTGGGGATCCAAAACGGTATCTCGCCATATTCTGAATCTGATGCTATCGCATCTGAATCTGATTTATCGAGCAAGTTGAGCTCCTGGAAACACAAATGGCGTGACATGGAAAATGCTATTTTAAGACTTTCGCGCGCTTCTGGCTGCTGCAACTGTTGCGTCCCACTTGAAAAGCAAAACAACAAACAGCAGCAGATCCGCAGATGACATCGTGACCAAAGCCCAGCGCTACAGTTCATCGCCGCGGCTGAGGACAGCAGCCGAGCTGCGCTGCTGTGGAGAAACGAGGAAGTATGTTTGGCACACACTCTCATCCTCTCGCACTTTCTCGTCGTGGGCGAACATTATTAGTAAGCAAGGGGTCGGTGGTGGTGCTCCGTGTGTGACGCTATTTATAGCCTAGCGAGACATGCAGCGAGATACAAAAAAATGTTCTGGTCGGCCGGCGTGCAATGCGCAACAACAGAGGTGGAGGCTATTGCACCAGCCAGCAACAGTCAGGGAGAGCATCTGCTGGGTGATTGAGTCTCCGACACAGTTCTTCAAGGTCGAATAGCGAGGACAGTGAGCGGGCGTGTGCAGCATGCTACACCTGTGAGCAAGTAGCACACAGCGAGCATTCAAGACACGGGTGGCGACTAGCAACAACAGCCACGGAGCATCAATGGGTAGCAGCGATGGAGAAATCGCGAGCGAAGCAGAAGGAGCCCCCGTGACAGCGACAGCGTCGCTCTCTAATGCGAAAGAAGGTGATAAGGGTGGTGGCGACACGATCGTCGAGCTATTGGAAATAAGGGCGGCATCACCATTAGCAACAGCAATACCGGGCGGCGTCAATGCGATCAGCAACAACAACAATGGTGCAGTCCCCTACACGGACGACGACGAGCGAGCATCCGCAGTGAACCACTCGGAAGAGGAGGCCGAGGCCGTCGACAGCAGCGACGCGCCCCGCTTCAAGCCCTTGCGCACACAGTGGCGTTACGGCCAGGCCGTTTTCGCGCGCTACAAGAAGACGCCGTATTTTTATTCAGGCAACATCGCCACGTACCTGGGCGCGGGGCTCTTCATGGTCGTCTTTGACGACGGCACGCTCAACTACCGCGTGCGCCGCGAAGATATTGTGCTGCGCGAGTACCCGCACTCACTCGAGTCCCAAGAGGACGACGCGCCGCCGTTATCGTCCAGTGCAGAACGCCGAGATAGCTCTTCGAGCGAGATTCGCCATGCTTCGTCCCCGACGAAGAGCAAGGCGAGCCCGCTCAAGCACGCGCACCAGCACTGGCACTCGAACAGCTCCATTGTGCACCAGAACCACATGATGGTGGACTTTTCCATCAGTCCACCCAGGCAGGTCGCGCTGCGGGGCGACGGCCGCGATGTGATCGGCGACGAAGAGTCGCTCGCGCTCAAGCGGCTCGAGTGCGGCGTGGGCTACGAGGACGACTCGACGCAGGTGAGCGACTCGGACGAGTCGAGCGAGGAGGACATGAGCATGACGCCGTGGCAGCAGATGACGCAGACCTTCGGCATGGGCAAGGTGCGGCCGCGCGCGTCGCGGCGGTCGAGCATCTCGTCACTCTCGCAGGTCGACCGGCTCTCGATCACGGGTGGCGGCAAGGGCATGAACCAGATCCTGCCGTCGCCCAAGGGCCTCAAGCAGACAATCCAGGACTACCTCTCGCGAAAGACCAAGAAGGTGCAGCCGTCGTCCGTGGCCAGCAACGTCGTGCTCTTTGAGCACATCCGGCTCATGGAGGTCCGCCTGCGCGAGCTGCTCGCCCGATACGACGCGGACCCGACGTTCAGTACGCGCGTGAGCTACGAGCGCCCGGCGATGGATGGCAGTGGCAGTGGCAGTGGCGGTACGGTGCGCGCCTTCGGGACGATCAAGTCGCGCCTGGCGAACGGCGACTGTGAGGTGATCACGGAGGACGAGGAGATGATCTCGGTGCAAGTCTTCTCGCCGGCCAAGGTGGACTTTTTGCCGTCGGTCAAGGAGCTCGAATACCAGATGAGCGACCTCGTGCGCGCGTCCAAGAAGCTGTACGCCGGCCGCAAGGTGCAGGTGAATCTGTACCCAGGCAGCCGCTTCTCGGGCCACGGCGTGGTCACGCTCGAGATCGAGAACGAGGCGACGTTCAACGTGCTGCTGGCGAACCGCATCCGACTCATGAACGTGCCGGCGGACAAGCTCCTGCCGCTCAAGGAGAAGAAGAAGGAGGTTGTGGCGATCACCGAGGACCAGTTCCTCGTGTGCAGCAACAAGGCGAAAGTGTACATCGGCGACCAGATTTTCGTCAAGTGCGAGGGCGACTACGAGGGCGTCTTCGAGGAGAAGATCGGCGTCTTGAACGGCGTCTTCTCCAACAAGACCGCGGCCGTGGACTTTGCCGACGGCTCGACCGGCTACGAGATCGCGCCAGGCCTCATCACGAAGCGCAAGCGCCCGAAACTGTCGGCGGACATGGACGTCATGTCGCTCAAGAACGCCGTGCTCATGCAGGCGAGCGGTGGCCTGGGCATGGGCAGCGACGTGCTCGAGGTCGGCTACCAGGTCAAGGCCGATCACCCGCGCAAGGCGAGCGTCGAGACGTGCGTCGTGATCAAGAAGCACGCGACATCGGCGTGTGACGTGCGTTTCTGCGACGGCACGATCGCCTTTGAAATCTATCCGTCGCAGATGATCCTGGACAAGGTGGAGACCACGACGGGCAAGCTGCCAGCAGCGTTGCGCGAGGCGCTCGTGGGCGACTACGTGCTCGCGTGGAGCTCGCGCTTCGGCCGGTACTGCTCGGCGAAAGTGGCCGCCACAACCGCCGAGGGGGCCTCGTCGCTGTACACGCTCGTGTTTGACTACGGTGAGCAGAAGGCGAACGTGCCGCTGGAGAAGGTCGCGCCCATCGACCTGCAAGACGCGCTCTCGCCCACGCAGCGGCTCACGAACTACAGCATCGACACGATCGGCTTTGAGATCTCGCCCGTGGCCTTCGCCGTGGGCGAGGCCGTGATGGCGCGCGTGCACGGCAGCATGCAGTACTACAGCGGCTGGGTCGAGGGCGTGCGCGAGAAGGAGCGCATGTGCATCGTGCACTTCGACTCGTCCGAGCGCGACGAGCACGTGCCGTTCTCCGCGATCTTCTCGGTGGACGCGCGCAACCGCTTCCAGTCGGTCAGCACCCGCATGGGCTCGTCCTCGGGCGGCACGGACCGACTCTCGCGCTACCAGGACGACAGCGCCGTGGCTGCTGCTAGTAGTGCTGCTGGTCCAGTGGGCATTGGTGGAGACGAGGCCACGTCCAGGAGGCGACGGCACTCGGGCGGCTCCGTGGGCAGCATCATCATGTCGGTGGCCACCAGCATCTTCCGCGCCAAGAAGGAGGCGAGTCGCCTCGAGCGCCGCGGCTCGAACCTCGTGACAGAGATCGGCGCCAAGGTCCGGCGCATGTCCGGCGGCGACGCATAATAGCGATAGCAATTGCGGTAGGCGAGCGACGACGAAGCTGAATAATGGACAGCACTGGCATGGTGGTGGACAGGTATACAATATAGTTAATATCAAATCAATTATTATCACACACAGAATGCAGAGCACCATGAAGATCAGGAAACAATGAAACCACGTTAATTTATTACGCACACCTGAAGAAGAGAGATCCATTCGTGTTGCTGCTGCTGTTTGTCTCGCTTCATGCACCATGAGCACCTGCTCCTACTGACTACTTGAGACCAAGCACGAGGCCCATGATGATCAGCAGAATGATGATCGTGAAACCGCCGTAGCACATGAGCTTCCACTTCGAGCACGCGCAGTACTTGGCCTTCTGATCTGCCTGGCGCACTTGATCCAGTGCTTTCTCGACGTTGTCCTTGGCGTCCTCCGTGTTGTCCTCGATTTCCACTGCGCCGTTTCCCGGTCAAACCCGTACTGTTAGCGCCACTGTAACCATAAACGTCGATGCATTGTAACAAAACAGTACGTACCAATGACTTCGCCCTGGTCTTCGATGAGCCCATCGATTTCCTTGAAGGCAGCATTCACCTCGCGAAGCTGGTGGTTGATGTGGATGATGTCTTCCTCTCTTCGTGCCAGGTCTATACGTTCAAACAACCACAGCAACATTAGCACACGCGCATGTTGACATATACACACACACCAAACGACACCAAACGACACCACACGCTTACCGTCTTCATCGTACGCGATGATGTTGGCCTGTGCGTAGATCTGGTCCTCGTTGTAGTTGGAGAACTCGACCTTGGTCTTGGCGTCGTTGTGGTTGAACGAGTGCGACGACCGTCGGATGAAGTCGACCGATTGCTTCTCGGACTCGATGAGCTTCGCGCACGTCTCCTCGAACGCGCGCAGCTGGGTCTTGAAGTCGGACGAGAGTTTGGCCACCTGTGTCTTGCGCATGCGCGCGCTCGCGCCCTGGCTCGACTTGTTGAGCTCCTGCAGGCGGCGGTTGATCTTCGTCACGAGCTTGTTGCCCTTGTCCGCGAGCTCCTTGAGCGCCTCGTGGTTCGCGCGCGAGTCCTGTGGCGTGTTGAACAGCGACATCTTCTGCGCCATGGAGCGCGTGAGTTGGTTGAAACTCGAGATGCCCTTGGACGTCTCCTGGATGAGCTTCGAGTACCTCTCGTCCGAGAGCCCGCGGTCGCGGTTGCGCGGCGGCGACTGCGCCGAGTGGTACCGATCGCCCATGGCTGTCTGCTTTGTGAGTCTCCTTGGCTGGTCGTCTGTAGAGAAGACTGCGGGGCTCAAGCAAGGTGGTGGCGGTCACGCGCGCGCGGTCTCTTGCTGTGAAATGTGGAAATGCGTTGCGTGTATGAATGGAGTCAGTTTTGTCGAAACATCTGAAGGTATCCTAAAATGAGCAAAAGTTCATTTTAGGATACCTTCAGACGTTTTTGAATTTTAGGAGCATCTGAAGGTATCCTAAAACAAAATTAGTGCATTATTTGTTTTGATTCTTCACACTAAACAAAATTAGTGCATTTGTTTAGGATTTTTCACACTGCTGCAGCACGGGATACCAGCTTGGAGGTTCTGTGAAAGGCTTCTTTTGGCAGCAAGAAAAGAGGAACCCACTTCTCTGTTTTCTGATTCTTTGCAGTTTGGCAGTTTGCAGTTTCCGTTTTTGTCCAAAGAACTTGGATGCTTTTGAAGACTCGGCAGGCTGAATGCTTTTGAGACTCTGGCAGGCGAAAGTGACGGATATCAAAGCATTCGAGGATAAGCAACATCCAAACTTCTGGTCAGACGTCCCTGAAGCTTTTGCTCTGCATAAGTCGTCGTGGTGTCACGCTCTTTTTGGCATAACGAGTAAAGTTTCAAGCAATTTCACAAGCAAAAACTCCGACTCTCCAAAAATAAGTCACTGACTGTATCGATTTTGAGAGGGAAGAACGAGAAACGTTCTGGAATGAAAGCACCCTAGACCACCTTCTTTCTGCAACCTTCACACGCTAACATGCCGATAGTTGCTAAATAGAAGCAATTAACCTCGCTGTATTGGTTGTTTGGTTTTGAAAGAACGTGGCTATATTTGTAGCTTACTGTGGCAACAGCGGCTATATTTGCAAATAATTGCCTATTTCAGGTATATTTGTAAATTCCTGCCGCCCTTCATGTTTTTGTTTTTTGGGAGCAAGCTGTTTCTCCCCCCTTTGAGCGCTCAGAAAGCAAAACTCGCAGCAGCGAAGAACAGCAGGAAAGCCGAAGAAGAAGCGTTCGCCTTCCGTCGCCGCCTCGCTCACGCCGTCTCAAGCCCACAAGCCCCCTCCCCCCCTCTCCCAACAAAAGACATGGCTCTGAAGCGCATCAATAAGGAGCTGCAGGACCTCGGCCGCGACCCGCCAGCCAACTGCAGCGCTGGCCCGGTCGGCGACGATCTCTTCCACTGGCAGGCGACCATCATGGGACCAGAGGACTCGCCGTACGCCGGCGGAGTGTACTTTCTGAACATCTACTTCCCAGCCGACTACCCGTTCAAGCCCCCAAAGGTGAACTTCACCACGCGCATCTATCACTGCAACATTAATGCGAACGGTGGGATCTGCCTAGACATCCTGAAGGACCAGTGGAGCCCGGCGCTGACGATCTCCAAGGTGCTGCTCTCAATCTGCTCGCTGCTCACGGACGCGAACCCAGACGACCCGTTGGTGCCGGAGATCGCGCAGATTTATAGAACAGACCGCGCCCGCCACGATGCCACGGCCCGCGAATGGACTGCCAAGTACGCGACTTAGACGGCCTCTCCGAGTAGGTTCGGCAGCGTGAGCGGCTTGAACAGCTCGAGCGTGTGCGCGCGTACTCTGGTAGGCTCTCTGCGAGGCGCTCGTTCAACTTGCTTGCTGCGCCATTTGATTTCCTTTCTCTCTTTTTCTTTCGTTAAGGCAAAAAGCTATCAAATAAAAAAAGTTCTTGGACGAAAGTGCGCGTGTGGTGATCTTTCTTGTGAGGGTCATTTGAGTGTAGCTCTTCATGAGCATCATATTCCTCAATCCTTTCTCAAAAAGGAAATTAACCCACAAGTCCAAGGACGAGCAGATCCAGTGAACACGTGTGGCTTTCTTTGCTCCTCCTGTCCAGTTGAAGATCGAAGAGCTCTTCATAAAATAGGCACTTTAGTGCTGGGTGAGCCGCCATGCGGTACTCCTTGCTGCAATGTTCTCGTCATGAGACGATCCGATAGAGGCTTCACGCACGCACATGCTCACACAGCGAGCGAATAATTCCTCGTGCTGCAAAAACGTTTGTCTTCAGTAAGGTACGAATCGCACCTAACGAGGTGCTGCTTACAACTTGCAGCAGAGCTCATCGGTATGACAATGGCGGCAGTCGCATCAACGACAAGCGGCGCGGAGCAAGCGGCAATGGCACAACAGCAGCTCGCTATGCACGCCTGCGGCTGGTGTGGCGAGGCGCCATGGACCTTCAGCTGCGCGATGTGCGACCCGCGAAGGACCAAGCGGGTCTGCGACGAGTGCGCGAAACGATGGCACTCGCGCGGCTTCAGCCAGCAGCACTTGCTGAGCAACCGCGCGGGGGAGACGAGCGAGTTCCGCGTGTGGTTCCGTAGCTTTCTCGGTCAGCCACCGGTTGCTGCAGCGCAATCAAACGGTGGTGGAGACGCCCCTGCTGCTGCACGTGAAAGTGGAGAGTCTCAGCAGCCGCAACAGCAGCTTTCCAACGGAGAACAGCGAGCTTCACTATCAAGAACCCCATCGGGGGTCATTGAACAGCAGATCGACGTGGAGTGCGTGGATGAGAATGCTGGAGCAGATCAGGTGTTGACCACTCTCAGTAGCAGCACGAGCGATAATAACAGCGTGGAGGGCGACGACTTTACAGCAGGCGATGAGACGGAGGAAGAAATCTCACAGGCGCTGGAGAAGCTGCTGCCGCTGAATGAGCTGCTCGCGCGATTCCCAAGTAAAGAGCCGCATCTCGTCGACATGCTCTCTGAGTACATCAACGCGGCGATGCGCGTCCAGGACGGCATCACGTGCACGCGCTTTACGAAATGCACGCAGCTGCCGTGCACAAGTGTCGTCGCGCACTTCCGCCACAACACGAACAGCGACGCGCCGTGCGACGCCGAGTGCCGCCTCGGACTGGAGATTTTCCAGCACATGAAGACGTGCGCGCAGCCCGGCTGTCTCTTGTGCATCCGAGGTACGAATGCGGTGCCTAGATGAGCATGTCGTTATGCTATGTTGGTTGCTAACAAACATGTTGCCTTGTGTGCATTATAATTCAAACAGTGCGGCTGCGCAAGGCGCTGAACAACATCCGCGCGATCCAGTTCCTCGTGGTCTCGCAGAAGAAGATGATGAAGCAGCTGCTGCAGGAGCACACGAACGGCGCGAGCGACGCGCAGGCCAAGTACAACTTTTGCAGCACGCAGGTGAAAGATTACGAGCGCAAGCGGCTCCAGCTCATCGAGGACGTGGAGAAGATGAACACGACGGTGCTCAACCTGCGCCTGCCGATCTTTAACTTCCCGCGGCCCGTGTGGCATATCAACCACGAGCCGGTCATCAAGGTTAGTGGATTGATCGATAGCCAATCGTCATCACGACGGAGCCTGGTGTCGTGTTGTTGACTGTGCTATCGCGTGCAACATTGTTGGATCTAGACTGAGCAGATTGAGCCGACGTTGACCTCGGAGTCTGTGGTCGAACAGACGACACCACCAGCACAGGAAGAGCCATTCCAGGAGTCTACACATGCGAATGTCGAGGTCCTGTCGAACGAAGGTATGCAAGGAATTCACCACTGTGTTGGGATCTCACTTTCGGGCTGACTTACGCGTACCTACTGCTGTGTTGACGCTCAGATTTAGTAGACCGAACCAATGACAGCTGCAGCAACAACAGTTACTTCACTGGTCTGGGCGCTGACTACATTCGCGTGCTGCTGGACAAGAAGAAGAGCGACCCGCAGGCGCAGCACAAGTTCGACGAGTCGATCGACCTGGCCTACGCGATCGTCGAGGCCTCGTTCTGCTCGACCGCGAAGGCGCCGCGCTGCCTGCTGCAGTGCCAGACGATCCTCGATCACCTGCAGCACCATCTGGATCTGAAGGTCTGCCAAGACATCATGTGCACGACTGTCGAGTTCCACTTTGCGCACCTCTCGATGTGCAGCGAAGAGCAGAAGTGCGCCATGTGCGAGTACTGTCTGCGAGGTACAACCATTGACATTGTGATTTTTCGTGGAAGTTGGTTTCTCAGTTCTCTAACAATGCTTTTTTCCATTATTTATATGCAGTGCAAGAGCGCGAGTTCATGCGTGCATTGGACATGATGGAGGGCGAGCAGCGCGAGGCGGAGGCCAAGGCACAGGCTGTGATCAACGAGATGAGTGCGTCCTTTGCGAACGACTCGCACGAAGAGCGCGAAGATGCGATCGCCCAGCTCGAAGACGAGCTCGAGCAGGCCGAGGACTACAAGCGCGACATGACCAAGAAGCTCAGCACGGCGCAGATGAACCTACGCGAGGTCCGCGAGCGCATGGGGAAGCTCTCAGAGCCGGTCTCCACGAGCGCATTCAAGACTTTGCCGCTTCATTTCATCAAAGTGACCCGGAAGGACGGTCAGTCGAAGAAGCGCAAGCAGTGAGACTTTGGGAGACTTGGGAAAGAAAAACCAGACAAGGTCGTCGACGCAATTTTATTCAAGTGGTAATCTAGTGCGTGCGTGTAGACTTGGAAGTCGTTGTATGCAGGGCTCGATGAGGAGATCCATCGCGTTCCGCGGATGCTTCTTGCCGACAAGCACAATAATAATGTCAGTCCGCGGCAAATGTTACACTCTAATTTTACACAATTGAATTTAAACCTCTTATATTGAGTACTACTTAAATATAGTAATTAGAGTATATAGATAGGTTTTCTTGATAGTGTTATGTCAGCTGAATATGCCACTGAACTCTAGATTGAAAGGTATATCTACATTCGACAGGTAATTATATGTGGTTTCGATTATGTCCTTTTTATGCATTAGCTAAAATCTGTTGTCGCTCGCTTGCCGTCGCTCTCTGTGAGGGAGGGTTCTAAACATTCGGAGCTGCTCACGAAACAAGCAAGCGCCTCCACCATCTCGCCGTCGCCGCGACCATGAGCGACGGAGGCCGCTCCCCTCGCACCAAGACGCCCTCTCCCAGAATCATCAGCACCAGCAGCCGCGGACGTGGCAGCCTTTCCGCGCGCAGTCCTCGTCCCGATGTGCGCTCGTCCGCCACCAACGGCGCGCCACCCGGCTCGTCGTCGAGCCAAAAGCTGCCGCTGCACCCGCCCATGACGCTTCTCGACGCCGCACTGCTGGGCCGCAGCGTCTCAGCTGACACCCCCAGCACGCACCGCAACAGCGCGAGGGGCCATGCGTACTTGAGCTCCGGTGGTGTTGCAGCCGCGGCCGCGAGACGCTCAGGAGCCGCTGCCGCGGCCGCGTCAGTGTCACTGGGGTCGTCGTCCTCTCGCGGCAACAACTTTTTCATGATGGACATCGATTCGGCGCGCCAGTCGGTCGACAACGCGTCGAGCAGTTTGTCGAGGAGCATGCTGAGCGAGTCCGCCTCGAGCTTCTCCAGTAGCGGGCGTTACTGTACGTGTCGTGTTGTTTGCTTGCCTGTTTGTGTGCTATGTATATTGACAATGCCGGTGCTCTATCTATATTACGCTTTGTAAAACAGCCTCGTTCGCACAGGGCCCGCAGATCCCGCCAGACAGTACGATCTCCGCTGAAGATGTGATCCGCGAGAGCATGGCGAGCGCGCGCAGCACCGCCGCGTACACAGAGAAGGACGACTTCCTCATGAACAGCGCCGCCGGCCGCGCCGACAGCTTTGCGTTCTCGCGGTCCTCCGAGAGCCTCGCATTCTCTTTTTCCAGCCGCAGCACGTTCCGCAGAAGCACGATCTCGGAGCAGATGCTGCAGGAGACCGAGCTCTTTGAACCCGAGCGCGAGCTGTCCGTGCGCGAGGTCTCCGAGGTGCTCAGCGCCAAGGACGAGGACATCAAGAGCATTGAGGTGACGAGCATCAAGGAGGAGGAGGAGGACGTGAAGCTCGAGAACGCAAAGTCCCGATGGGCGCAGCACGTGAAGCTCAAGGCGCGCAACTTCCTCTTTGCGACCATGGCCAACAAGGGCAATGCGGCCCCATCGACGCCCAACACGTCGTCATCATCAACATCGTCAACGTTAAGTGCGTCTGTTGCCCAGAACAACACCAGTGTGACGACACCGTCGATGGCTGCAGCGCAAGCCTGGGCGAGCAAGCAGAAGATCATCCTCGCGCAGCTCCAGCCAAACGACGCACTACCCTTTGCCGGCGGCGCTGTGGGCGCGGCCAAGCTGCAGAAGTGGAACCGCTGGATGCACAACCAGTACCAAAACAACATTGGGAAGGTCATGCAGCGCGCGTTCAAGGAGGAGTTCCTCATTGGGCAGAACGCGGCGCCACCGAACCCAGCGAATCTCATCTCGATCGAGGAAGTGGTGAGCAACCCGCGCATGATGCGGTATCTGGCGGCGTGGCTCCTGAACGTCTCGGATCAGAGCAAACTCTTCTTCCTCTGTTCCTTTGAGGAGTACCGTCAGTTCTGGTGCACACTACGGGCCAACTACCAGAACCAACCCGCGCCGGCGGGCCACAGCGTGCCCTTCAGCAAGGACGACGTGCTCATGCTGCGCACGTACGGCGTCAAGATCGCGATGAAGTACCTGGCCAAGTCAGCGCAGTTCCACATTGGCAGCGGCCTCGTAGACTCGGAGCTGCTGCGGTCGATCAAGCGCGACCTGGCCACAGGCGGCGAGGACGCGCTGCGGACTTTTGACCGTGTGGCCAGCAAGGTCAAGCGCGTGCTTATGGAAAAGTTTCCCGAGTTCCGCAAGACGGACCTGTACCTGGAGATGCAAAAGTCGGTCGAGCGGGAAGTGATCTGCCTGGAGGACATCCTGATGAACCACCGGTTCGCCAACTTCTTCTGGATCTTCTTGTTCCCCCACAACTACCATCGCGAGATCGCGCTATGGCTCGACATTGAGTACGAGTTCAAGCCGGCGTACCGGTACTACCTCACGTTGCTCAAGACCCCGGGCCGCCGCAAGGAGAAGAAGGACCAGGCCGCGTACCAGTGCCGCAAATTGCTCAAGTACATCTCGCAAAAGTACTACCGCGGGGACTCGGAGATGACGAAATTGGACAAGTCGCTCACCACATCCTGCGCGCGGCTGCAGCACGAGCAGGACGACATCATTGCCAAGTTCAGCCTCATCCACCTGGAGCTCTACCACCGGTTCATCACGAGCAGAGCCTACGCCGAGTTCTCGCTCTACCCACGCATCGCTGAAGGTGACGAGTCGATCGACGACACCATGCGGCTTTCGTCGCTGCTGCTCAGCTATGGGCTGCGCGCGCACCACTGGCCCGAAGGCTCGCGGGAGTCCCAGAAGAAGCGCTCGCTCGAAGTGCTGCACTCGGCGCGCGGCTTTGAAGCAATTTGCGGTGTGCTGACCTTTGAAGCCATGGTGGTGAGCTCTTCGTCATCATCTAACAGTGCTGCCAGTGGCTCTGGTAGTGACCCCACAACGCGGCTGATCGGTGGCGTGGAGCTCCGCGTGCTGCAGCACCCACTGCCACATGACCCGACGCCGCACCCGATCGACAAGTCCATTGAGAACTTCCTCGTGCCCTGGTCCGACGATCCGCAGAACGTGACGCTCACGGCGTCCACGTGTCCCGCGCCCATGGCGTTCAACTTTCGCATGGGCGACAGTTCGTCGGCCACGGAGCTCTTCGCGGCCTGCGTGGTCATCTACAAACCAGCGCCAGTACTCTCTGTGAAGCAGTTTGAGAAGCTCCGCCTGGACGCGCAGGGCGGTAGCAGGTGGGTGCCCTACGGCGTCTGCATCGTGTCCAAGTTCCCGCTTGTAGACCTCCTCCGCGAGCGGCTCGCCGAGGCTTACGAGTTCATCCTCGAGCTGGAAACCATCGAGGCCGCCAAGGAAAAGCTCCAGCGCGCCGGCATGAGCGCGCTCTCGCCACCAAAGTCCACCAAGGAGCCCTTCTCGCTCGACAAGAAAGTGCTGTCCAAGATCGCGCGCGCCGTGTCGTTCGAGAACATCTCGCTGTACCACCAGCCATCTGTCTCGTCGTCCTCATCCCCATCAGCTACCGCATCCGGGGGATCGCCAGCCACGTCCTCACTCGCGGGCGCGGCGATCCTGGCGATGCTCCCGCGGTTGGACCACTCGATCCGCATCTTGTTCGACACGCTCGACATTTCGTCCGTCCTCATGGTGTTCACGGCTGCACTCTTCGAGAGCCGCATCCTCTTTATCTCGTCCTACTGGTCCGTGCTCATGAAGGTGAGCGAGTCGCTGCGCGCGCTCATGTACCCGCTCCTGTGGCCGCACGTGTACCTGCCCGTGCTGCCCACGCGCATGCTGCAGTACCTCGAGTGCCCGACGCCCTTCATCTTTGGCGTTGAGAAGAGCTCACTCGACGACGCGACCATGACGGAGCTGCTCAATGAAGACATGCTCATTGTCGACCTGGACAAAGGCTGCGTGCTCCGTGGCGAGATTCCGTGCTCGCTGCCCGAGCAGATGCTCTATGGACTCCGTGACGCGCTCTACGAGTGCCTCAAGCCGAACGTGAGCAAGAGCGACCACGTGTTCGCCAACCATTTCCCGACCAAGCCGCTCGTGTTCCCAGAGATCGCCGTGCGCTCACTCTTCTACCGGACGGTGCACAACCTCATCGGGGACTTTGGGTTCCACCGCTACGTCTGGACGGACGAGTACTCGAAGAAGAAGATGGTGTTCTTCGACGAGGCGAGTTACCTGGCGGCGTCGGCGCCCAACAAGCGCGAGTTCCTCACGCTCTTCATCGCGACGCAGGCCTTCAGCGAGTTCATGGTCTCGTACCACGGCTTTGAGGACCAGATCGGCGCGACGCCGTTCCAGACCACGCCCACCACTGCATGAACTGTGGAAAACCAAGAGCGCTAGACAACGGGGGTTAGAACGAGGTCAAAGGTGGACGGACAACAACCCTCCACGGCGCCCTAAAGTATTTATCGTGCTGCAATTACCGATCATCGCAATGGGTAGACGTCACGACCATTTTCATCCGCCTCCGTGGCGCAGTTTCCCGAGTACTGTGGCGATTGTGATGGACGCAGCGAGAGCGCCAAGGACCACGACACTTGCCTTGGTGGACGATGGTATTGTGTCCGCTTGCTGCTGCTGGCTGTTGTGCGAGTCGCTGTGGTCGTCACTAGCTCGTGCGGACCGAGGTGCTGCTGTTGTCGATAATGGAGAAGCCCGAGTATGGTTAGTGGCCCTCGCTCCGTTCGCCGTCCCCGGCGAATCTCGTCCACGAAACGAGATCCCACGTGGCGTGAGCGGGATTCGCGGGTGGTAGTGCCCGCCGAGCAGCAGCTTCGCCTTCATGCCCTTTAGTTCTTGATCGATAATGCTGTAGAGCATGGCGACGACCATTTTCCCACTGTGTTTGATCATGGGCGTTTTCTTCCACTCGCCCTCCGCGGCATTCACTTCCTCAAAGGTTTTCCCCTGCAGGAGCACGGGCTTTGCCTTCTCAACCATGTCGCTCGTGGGCAACAGGAGCTGCTCGCCACGTGCAAAGTACGGCGCGAGCGCATCCGACTGCGGGATCGCGTTGTTTGCGATCACGTAGTCAATAGCATTTTCCCCAAGGTACTTGCCCAGGATCTCGACCGTGTCACGCAGCGTGTAGCCGTCGGTTTGTCCGCACTGCGTCGCCACATTGCTGATGTACACGGTCGCGCCGGCGCTGCGCTGGATCGCGTCACGGATCCCGGGCACGAGCAGCGTCGAGATGATCGACGTGTAGAACCCGCCGGGGCTGAGCACGATGATGTCGGCGTTCTCTATCGCCTTCACGGCTGGCAGAAACGCCGAGACGTTCTCGTTTTCGAGGAACACGCGCTTAATCGGCGCTTTCTTGCGCTCTTCGCCACTCGATGAGTCCACGACCACGGGGCTTCGCACGTTCACCTCAGAGACCACGACGGATCCGTCCTCAAGCTCAGCACAGAGCTCCGTGTTGTCCAAAGTCGCAGGCAACACGTTGCCGTGGATGTTGAGAATGTCCGAGATCGACGTGATCGCTTTGTCAAAGCCACCCTGGATGTCGGTGAGCGCAGCCAGCAGCAGGTTGCCGAGACTGCAGCCCTCCATGAAGTTCTCTTTAAAACGGTAGTTCATGAGCTTGTTCATGAGTTCGTCCGAGTCTGAGAGCGCCACGAGGCAGTTGCGAATGTCCCCTGGCGGGAGAATGCCCAGGTACTTGCGAAGAGCTCCCGAGTGGCGTCCCGAGTCAAACACTAAAGTCACAAGTTGGAGTACAATGGCCAACATTGTTAGTAAACTCCAACAATGAGCCAGGAAGACGCAAACACGTGTACGTTCGTACCAGTAACGATCGCCGTGAGGTCCGCTGGGTAGTTGCGCAGCTCCTTGAGCAGCACAGCGAGCCCCGTGCCACCACCGATCGCGACGATCTTGGGTTTGATCATCTGCTGGTCGGCGAGGCGAACGATTGCGATTACTTCTTCAATGGACGCGATCTGCGATATTGTCATCCACACAACCAAAGCTTAGCATATGCAGCAATGTATCATCGAAATTGAATCCGCAGTGGTATCAGACAAACCTGGAAGTCGGGTTGCTCGAGCTCTTCGATTGGCATAACGTTCGTGTACTTGCCATGGAGCTTCACAAACAATGGACAGGAGAACAGCGTTAGACAAGTAAGGCTCATTACATCCCACTATCATAAACAGCAGGTACAAAGTGTTCTTACCATTCGCGCCGTGGCCATCCCGACTTTGTTTGCCGCCTTGATTTCGTAAAACACTTTGCGGCCCACGAAGAGAATGGACGACGGCTGTAGCATGAGCCGCCGCCCGATCTCCTTCATCGCCTTCGTGAGCTGCTGGACCGTCGGGTTGCAGTCCACGAACACGATCTCGGGGAAGAAATCCTGCAATCCCAGTGTGTGCAGTCGCTCCAGCTGCACGTCGCGCTTGCCCACGAGTACGAGTCCCAGCTTATAGCCTGCGTCGGCGAGCGTCGCGAGGGTGTCTTTGGCACGCTCAAAGGGCTGGATCGAGCGTGCCTCGGGGATCTGGCTCTCATAGTACGCGCTCACCACGCGCGCTGCGCTCTCAGGCGAGAGCTTGTTCTGCGTCATCAGGCTGTCGACGAAGCGCGGGAACCGCTTGCGGTAGCCGTACGCGTTGCGGAAAGTCTGCAGCGCCTCAAACGCCGCAGCGATCGTCGCGAACGCGCGCTCCTGGATCAGCTGGTGGATCGCGCGGTCAATCGCAAAGTGCGCGAGCATGCCCGTGTGGTCATACAAAACGTCCTCCAGGATTATCACGACAGCGTCAATGCGTCGCGGGTCATCGTTGACGCGCTCGCCACTGGGCAGCCGGCAGCGCGTGCCGCGCTTCAGGCCATTTGTCGTTGGCTTCTCTGGTGTTACGGGGCTGCTGTCGCTGCCCGTGCTGCCACTGCTGGACATACGAATGATGGGACGCGTAGGCGGGCGTGAGTGGAGAGCTGCTGCATGTCCAGCGGTGGAACTGGTGACGGCGTCACGAGCGGCGGTCGCCATCTCGATGGACACAATTGGCAAATGGCAGCTTTTTTGTGAAATGATATTCCTATTTCGATTTACCGGCTATCAAGTCACTTGAATTTAGTGTGTCCTATGTTTTCCCAGTGTTTTCTGTTTGAACGTCTTGTTTTTTTGTTTTTTAGTCAGATTGAATCAGAAGGAAGGGACGAACGTTTTTTTCAGTAAAAACCGCCGGTTTTACTGGTGCTACAATAGTGACACATACAAATGTCAAGTGCATGTATATATTAAATCCGTAGTCACACGCACGAGGTATTCGGCTAAATATGATTTCCCCCATCTGCATTTGAAAAAGAATTTGGCCCAGCACGAAATCGGCCCAGTACGGAAGAAACGAAGCCAGCTACATCACGTCGGGGATGGACGCGTCGTCTAAAGTGCAGGACGTGGTGCCCTTCGAGGGCCGCTTCCCGTCGTGGGAGGCCTTCGATGTGGCGCGCAAGGCCCATTGCGAAAAGACGCACACGCTCTACGTCTGCCGCAACACGGTCAAGGTCGCCATCGCCAATAAGCGCCGCAAGCTCCAGGTGCCCGACAACTGGGTCTACGACCGCAAGGTGAGCTGCTCGCAAACAACCTACAAGACGCCTGTTATAAATGACTGTGGTGGCGATATATACGCGTCCGCTCTATGACGAGCTAGCTCTTCACGTGCCCCTGCTGTTATATACTGAGATGGCTCGTGTTGTTATCCGTGACGGCAGTACTAATATTGGTGTATTGTATTGTGCTTGTTTTAAATGGGCAGGTGTACGTTTGCACGCACGGATACAGGCGCATCTCGCGGTCGAGCGGCTCGCGACCGCGCCAGAAAGTGCGCTACACGAACTGCAAGGCGCGCTTCACGGCCTCGGTCGTCTGCGAAGTGATCAACAACGCCGAAGTGCTCTGCATCAAGATCACGGGACAGGTACGTACTGTGTACATTGTATATTGTGTACCTATTTATATCTTGCTTAGAAAAATAAGTACACTCATAAGCTCGTATCTTCCCCAGCACCTGGAGCACGATGACCACCCCGTGAGCCTCGACCAGTGGCGCAACTACTCGCAGAACCGCGCGTCGATCGTCGAGCACCCATACTTGATCCACGAGGCCGAGCTCATGCGGCGCATCGGCTCGAACAAGCGCACGGCCCGCGAGCACATCGAGACGCTCTCGGGCAAAGTGTGCACGATGAAGGACATGCACAACCTCTACGCGCGCCTCAAGAAGCGCGAGGACGGCATCAAGACCAATTCGGCGTTCGTGGACGAGAACCCGGCCGTGCGCGTCGAGTCCGTGCTGCAGCAGTTTGTTGACGCGCACGTGGAGAACCACGTGAGCATCTTGTCGGCCGACGACGGCTCGAACGAAGCCATGTGCTTGTCCAGCAAGGCCATGAAGGAGCATTTCCAGGTCTTCCCGGAGCTCTGTCTGCTGGACGTGACGATCTCGCATAGCTTTGACATGGACGGGTACCAGCTGCAGGGTTTTTTGTCCATGGACGCTCTGGGGAACGCGAAACCGGTCTTTTTGGCGCAGTCGAGCAACACGTCGACGTCGCTCTTCCGACGCATCTGCCGCGACTTTAAGCGCACGCACCCGCGGTGGAAGGACATCAAGATCCTCGTGATGGACAAGCTCCACCCAGAGGTCGTCGACGTGCTGCACCACGAGTTCCCGAATGCGCAGGTGCTGCTCTGCCAGTTCCACGCGATCAAGTTTCTCACGTCGCTCGTGGCGCAGCCGGAGTTTGAGATCCCTAACGCGCAGCTGCAGGAACAAGTGCGCGAGCTTATGAAACAGATGGTCTTTGCGAACACGCACCAGGCGTACAACGAGTCCAAGGCGCTTCTACTGCAGCACCTGGACGACCGCGTCGACCACCCGCTGCTCGTGCACATTGACCAGCACTGGGAGCCGTACCGGAACCTCTGGGCGTCCTACTGGCGCGGCATCGTGCTCGAGTTCTCGTCGTTCTTCACGAAAGGCATGGAGTGCTTTTGGAACCCGCTCAAGAACGCATTCGAGCGCACAGGCGGTGGGCTGAACCGCAATGCGACGGCCAGTGGGTCCAACCTGCCCTCTACTGCTGCGGCTGCCATGGCCATGGCGGCTAGTACCGGTAGCGGCTCGGCCATTGAGGCTGGGGTTGCGGCCACTAGTATCAGTAATAACAATACGAGCGACAGCAACACGTCGGACGACGACAGCGGTGGCCCCGTTGTGCGCAACACGTCGATCACCAAGTGCACGTCGGAGCTGCTCACGATGGTCAAGATCATCGAGGAAGAGTGGTCGTCCAAGGTGATGATCCTCGAGATGACCAAGCCCGTGACCGAGTTCAGCTCGGACCCGCTGCTGCACTTCATGGTGAACTGCCTCAGCAGCTTCGCCGTGAGCCTCATCAGCTCGCAGCTCATGGCGCTCAACACGGGCAACAACAGCAACAGCGTGATCACGGTCACGAGAGGCCACGCGAGCAGCTTTACATTAATAACAGAGGCCGTCACTAGCGTCTCGGCTACGACGGACAGTGGTGACAGCATGATCCGCGCAGCAACAACCGAGAACGAGCCGGCGAGCCCAGTCGAGACGCTCATCTGGGCGGACAGCAGCACGCACAAGACGCACGTGATGCAGCGCGACTACAGCGCGTGCGACTGCGAGTTCTACGAGCTCTATCAGCTGCCGTGCCAGCACCTCATCTGGTATGAGCTCTCGGTGCTCAAGAGCAAGCAGGTGAGCATGAGCGCCGTGGGCCAGCGCTGGTTCCTGCGTACGTTCCAGTGCCCAAAGATCGTGAGCCAGCGCGAGTCGAACGAGGTGCGTAGCACAAATGTTTGCGCAAGTGTGTTTGCTAGTTGTTGGATTGACTTGTGCTGACTTGTTTGTGTTTGTTGCTTGTGTGTTTGCTTGTTTGTTGATAGATTGAGTATCACATTTTGTAGCGCGCAAGTTGGGATCACAACTTCAACAAGGCAATCAATCGCGCGACGCGCAACTGGGCGCAAGCAAGCAAGTCGCTGTCGTCCCACATCTCAGATGTGGGTTTAACATTTTGTATTCCATGTCGCAGTGGGTTGCGTTGGTGCGCACGTTCCTCGATGTGAACAAGCGAAGCGCAACAAACAAGCAAGAGTCAAGCGTCGCTGGCAGCTCGGCAACTGCTGGGCTTGCTGGAGAACGCAGTGAGCAGAAGTTGTGACGCTCGTCGACTGCAACAAACAAGCCAGCCCATATACCGTACCTAACGTCCAGGGTGGAATAAAATATATTGAATGACATAACACTGCAAAGCGTACATGCAGCGACATAGGAACAGACTACAAATCCAACGCCTCGATTTGAGCACGACGAGCACGGAAGCGTGCTTGGAAGTCGTCCAGGCATGCGCCTGGGCCGTGGACGGTGACGTGCTCCTCATTGCGCTCGTGCGCGCGGCGCGAGTAATGATAAGACCCCTCGAGGAGCACGTCGCCGTCGACAAGTGAGTACTACATACACAGAGACACACAGACAATAAGTTAGTATAATAAAATCTCAATGAGCATAGGGTCAGGTCGCCGAGCCAACCCACTGCGCGCTCCACCATGTCCTCGGTGACGAAGATTCGTGGAGCGTGGCGGGCTCGAGCTGGCGCGGTATGGAGGGAGGGGGTCTTGGTTGCTGGGTTTTGAGTTGTGAGCAAGAGAGAAGTCTAGGTGAGAAGCAGAGCAGGCAGAAAGCAAAGGCCGCAGCAGTCCCCCAAACATGCTTGGAGAGAAAGAGATTGAAGAATTCAATGAAAATGAGCTGATGCGCAACCTACGAATCCAGATAAATCCTGGTTCCATTTACGGTACCGTAATACCTTACTTATATCCGACTCAGACTTGTATCCGACACCTCTTTTTAGCCAATAAGATCAATTAACAAATTGAAGCGCAATTCCTTTCTTCTATCCGACACCCGTAATTACGGACAAAATGAAGTTGTAAAAGAAAAAAAAATGTTGTAAAAGAAAGTGTGAAGTGACAGTGAACATGCCGTGGTTATGGGGCATCAGGGCATAGGGGCATCTTCTTGAGCAGCCTACCACTCTGTCAACGAGGATACTGTATCGCGATCCTCCGTTCCACGGCCTGCGGGTTCTTCGTCGTGAGCACGCGCGCGGGCGGCGTGCAACGAGATGCTGCCGCATGACATGGCCACGTTCGCGGAGATCACGCTCGTGGTGCACGTAAACCGCTGAGTCCTTCCGCGACTGCGTCGCTGACCTGTGCAGCTGTTGCTGAGTGCACCGAGTGCGTGCACGAAAGGTAACGGACCTGGCGGACACGTCGTCGATGCACCTGATGCTCTAGAACGACCTCGGACTCGTCGCGAGCATCCTCGCGTTTCTGGTCGTCGTGTGCAGCTGAACTGCACACGGGCAGAGTTGCAGTAGCTCTTCACGCTCAAACTTTGGCAGCCCGCGAGCGACATCAAGGACACGCTCGAGTGGAAGTTCATGAAGGGTATGCACACGATCAACAGCTTGTTGCATCGTTGTCGCGACCTTAGCGCATTCACACACATATCAATAAGCGCCAGAAATAACCAAAACGCGCCTGCTGTTGGTCCTTTCTCAATTGCTGGCTCGTAGTGCGACCAATACATGAACATCGCAAATGCGCTGTTCATGCTGGTGATGATTGCGCACCACCCTCATCGAACGGTGAATGGAGATGCAAGGTTAAGCTCTGTTCATCATGCAATCGCAGTTTGTCTAGGCCACATGTGGCCTCGTAATGATGATCGTAAAAATACTTTTTGCGGGTACCTGTGAAAATTTATGTGACATTGATTTTGACGGGTATTTTTAACCTACCC